>PISX010000750.1:0-188593 GCA_004024625.1 Mellivora capensis | reverse complement strand
CTGGAAGGCTTTCTGAATATATCTATCCTGGCCTGTCAAAGCTAGAACAGCGACGGTCCATCTGGGCCTGGAAGACAATTTCCATGGTGTAAAATACTCTCTCAATTCTTTCCTACCAGAGACAACCAGCTGGTGCTACAGTGAGACAGCCAAATCCACTGTGTGTAGACCTCCGCTCCAAGCTAAAGAGTGGCCTGGGATGACCCTGAAGCCTCATCGTCAGAACAGTGAGCAAAAACTCTCGCCGGGAGACAAGGCAATTTATGGACAAGTGTCACCGCCTCAGGCTGAGGCTGTGGGTGGCCACTACAGGAAACTACCCAGAGCTCTCGGACAACTCACTAAAAAAAAAAAAAAAAAAAAGTATTTTTTTTTTCTTTCGACTCTCTGGATATTAAGCATAGGAAAGGATTTGGGGGAAAAGAGCCTGAAGTTTTTCAAACAAATGCTTCACTTTTCGGGTGTCTATCTTAGCCAGAAGCCCTTTCTGGCTCTTTTCTGTTGTGCGATTTTATATACCATTATAAAATCATAAACAACATTTGAATTTGGAGATGTGGGAACAGTGGAGAGAGTTGTTTCTTTCCTTGGAAGTCCTGGGATTCTACTCACCCCTTACTTCTTTTAAGAACATGGTTTGCCAATGTGCTTCCGTGCCGATCTATGTCGAGTGCTAATAAGCCACGTGACCCTGAAAATGACTCAGCCCTCGGTAAGAGTCTCTGGACATCTGCCTTTGTCCATGTTTTACCTTCTTGGAAGGCTGAGAGGCATGATCCTTTCCTGAGTCACCGAGGAAGAGCTCAACATATGTGAAGGAGTACCAAGTTTTCCAGCAATGGGAGTCACGGAGGCTCAACATCCCCTTGTCAGTGGGACTCAAAGATGAGAAACTAGGGAAAGCAGGCATGGCTCAGAAGAAGTTTGGGACATTGTTAGTTGGTCAAGTGAGTCAGAAAGGGCAAAAACAAACAGAAGAGTAAATCAGTCTGCTCAGGGAAAGTAAGAGTCAAAAAGGAGGGGAAAATTCCCCTCCATAGACCAGGGATTGTCATCACAGCACCTCAGGAGCCAAGAACCTTCAAAAACCTTGAATGAGTGGGTTTGACAGCCAATGTCTGTACAATTTCTTTCTATATCCTAAGTCTCTATTTTTATTGGGCTCTTGGGGTAGATGACAGGCCACAAGAGGTCAGTGGCTGAATGCCTTCGTAAGCCCCTCTCTCCACAATTCTGACATCCAGGAGGAGGGGTCTATGGAGGCCCAGGGTGGCCCAGAGAATTCTGAGAGGTAAAAACTCCAGGGAGGGGGGTCACCCAGCTTTTCTGAGTTTTAGCTCTAGGAATTCTATAAGATCCTCTTGGTGAGTATCAGAGAGAAATCCCCTCATGCTTCCTGCAGGGGGAGGAGAAAAGGAACCTGGCTTGACTTCAGGAGAAACTTTATGTGCTGGGGTTTTATCAGAGCCTAAATGACCTGAGGAAAGGAAAATACCCAATGTTAGTTGGTGGTAACTGTCCACATGAGGGATGGGAAATACCCAACTCCAGCCTCTAGCCATCCTGTCCCACCTAATGGAGTTTGGGATAGAGGGAAAGGAGAACCCCCTATGACAATCACAGCCCAGTAGTACATACTCAATTAAAGACTGAGACCCAACTGAAGGACTATGTGCCCCACCCCCACTTACCACCACATGAATAGGCCTATTCACTACAGTTCCTTTTACCTAGTACAGCATGTCCACATTTCAACCAAAAATCATAAGATATACCAAAAGGCAAAAAATACATTTTGAAGAGATGGAACAAACATCAAAACCAGATTCAGATATGATAGGAATCTTGGAATTACCAAACAAGGATTTTTTAAAACTATAATTAATACATAAAGGGCTTTAATAAAAAAATTTAAAAAAACTAGAAAGCACATAAGAACAGGTAGATAATGTAAGCAAGATGGAAATTCTAAGAAGGAATGAAAAGGAAAAATTAGAGATAAAAAGAAAGCACTGGGACAGAATAAAGACGACTTTGGGATGGGCTTATGAGTAGAGTGGACATACCTAAACAAAATTCTTCACCTGAGGATATGACAATAGAAATTTCAAGCATAGAAAAGGAGAGACAAAAAAGAAATGAAAGTTTAAAAAGAAGAAGAAGAAAAAGAGGAATAGAATATCCCAGAATACCAGGATAACTACGAAGGGTATAACATATGCATAATAGGAATACCAGAAAGGGAAGAAAGAAAGGAATTCAGTGGACCCCAGAACAACACAGGTTTGAACTGTATGGACCCACTTCCAGGCAATTTTTTTTTATAAGTACAGTACTATAATTGTATTTTCTCTTCCTTATGATTTTTTTTTCTAGATAACTTTATTGTAAGAATATAGTAAGCAATGTAACATACAAAATATGTGTTAACTGATGGTTTATGTTATCAGTAAGGCCTCTGGTCAATGGGAGGCTATTGGGAGTTAAGTTTTTGGAAAGTCAAAAATTATACATAGATTTTCAACTGCATGGGATGGAGAGTCAGTGCCCCTATCTCCAACATTGTTGAAGAATCAATTTTAGAAACAATACTTAAAGAAATGATGACTGAGAATTTCCCCAAATTAATGTCAGACACAAAACCACAGATCTCAGATGTTCAGAGAACACCAAGCAGGATAATATTTTTTTCAAAAATTACACCTATCTGTATCATATTGAAACTTCAAAAAATTAAAGATGAAGAAAAAAATCTGAGCTGAAGTCAGTGGAATAAAACACTTTACCTATAGAGGAACAAAAATAAGAATTAAACCTGATTTCTTCTCAGAAATTATTCAACTAAATAGAGAGTAGCTTAAAATAAAGTATTGAGAAGAAAACTACCAACCCAGAATCCTGTGCCCTGAGAAATTACTCTTCAAAGTGTAGGAGAAATAAAGACATCCTCAACAATCAAAAATTGAAAAAAATTGTTGCCAGTAGACCTGTCTTGCAAAGTATGGTACAAGAAATTCTTCAGAGAATAGAAAAATAATTAAGGAAATAACTTGGATCTACATGAAGAAAGAATGGACATCAGATGATGAATAAGTCAAGATAAAATACAAACTTTTATTTTTACTAATTGATATAAAAATAACAGTTTGTTCAAAATAATAATATCAGGGCACCTGGGTGGCTTCAGTCAGTTAAGCATCCAACTCTTGATTTAAGCTCAGGTCATGGTCTCAGGATTGTGAGATCAGGCCCCCATCTGGCTCCATGCTCAGCAGGGAGTCTGCTGGAGATTCTTTCTCTCCTTCTCCCTCTGCAACCTCTTCCCACTCCTGCTCACTCTCTCTCTCTTTCTCTAAAATAAATGAATACAGTTTTAAAAAATAATAATAGCAATAATGCATTCAATTATCTTTGCATATATATTTATATATACACACATATACAAAAGTATACATATATGCTTATGTATGATTATGTATAAGTGAAATGAATGACAATAATGACACAAAGTAAAGGAAAGAAGAATTTGGAATATTTTGTTATTATAAGGTATTTGCACTACCATGAAATAGTATACAGTTATTTGAAAAGTGGACTTGGATTGTTCATAAATGTATATTGCAAACTCTAGGGCAACCACTAAAAATGCTAAAAAAAAAAAAGTACAATCGATATTCTAAGAAAGCAAAGAAATTGGAATCATACATAATGCTTAATTAAAACCACAAAGAGCAAGAAAAGTGTGGAAGACAAAAATAGAAATAAGAACAAGGGTAACTAGTAGAAAACAGTAATAATTGTGGTTGATATTATTCCAATTATATCAATATTCACTTTAAGTAAATACACTAATTGAAAGACAAAGATTGTCCAAGTGGATCAAAAAATAATATCCAGCCATATATTATCAACACCAAACCCACTTTAAATATAAAGAAGCATATGGATTAAAAGTAGAGGCACAGAGAAAGATATACCATGCTAACACTAATCAACAGAAAGCAAGAGTGGCTATTAATTTCAGACAGAGCAGTTTTCAGAACAAGAAAAGTTATCATATATATATATATATATATATGGATATATATATAGAGAGAGAGATGTATGTGCGTGTGTATATGTATATGTATATATATATATTATATATTTATATATTCCAAGAAGATATAACGTTCTTTAATGTGTATATTAACAACAGAACATTGAAATACATGAGGCAAAAACTGAAAAGAAAAATTGAAAAACTAAAGAGAATTCCAAGTAGAAATAGATAAATTCAGTATTATACTTGTACAACATCTACCTACGAGAAATTGACAGATCCAGCAGGCAGAAAATCAGTAAGAATGTTGTTGAACTCAAAAGCATCATCAATAAATTCAATATAATTGATATTTATAGATTTTGTCATCCAACAAGAGCAGAATATGCATTTTAAGCTTATATGAATCATTCACCAAGATAGACCACATTCTAGACCATAAAACACATCTTCAAAGACTAAAAAAATCATAAAACATCAGATCTCAGACCACAATAGAATTAAACTAAAAATCAATAATAGAAAGGTAGCTGTAAAACCCTCAAATATTTGGAGATTAAATGATACAGTTCTATATAACACATGAGTCAAAAATCAAATCTCAAGAGATATTTCAAATTTTTTGAACTAAGTGAAAATGAAAATACAAGTTATCAAAATGTGTGGGATGCAACCAATGTAGTGTGTAGAGGAAAATGTATAGCACTGAATGCATATACTAGAAAAGAAGATCTAAAATTAATAATCTAAGTTTCTATTTTAGGAAACTAGAAAAAGACAAATTAAATCCAAAGTAGCAGGAGTCGCCTGGGTGGCCCAGTGGGTTAAGTATCTGCTTTAGGCTCAGGTCGTAATCCCAGAGTCTTGGGATTGAGCCTCACCTCAGGTGCCCTGCTCAGCAGGGAGTCTGCTTCTCCCTCTCCTCCTTGTTCCTGCTCTGTCTTGCTATCTCTGTCCTTCTTTCTCCAATAAATAAATAAAATCTTTAGAATAAATATATATATATAATAAATATATGTATATATAATATATATGCCTTATATATTATATATAACTTCTTAAGTCATTATATGAGACCAGCACCAGAAAAAAGACAACAGAAAAGGAAACTGCAGACCAATTTCTCTCATAAACATAGCTGTCAAATTCCTCAACAAAATATTAGCAAATCAAATCCAACAATGAATAAAAAGAATCATACACCATGACCAAGTGGGATTTAGTTCAGTTATGCAGAGCTGGCTCAACATCTAAAAATCAATGACTATAGTCCATCACATCAAGAGGCTAAGGGAGAAAGATCACATGATGGTATCCAAAGATGCATAAAAAGTATTTAAAAAAACCCAACATCCATTTGTGATAAAAACTCTCAGCAAACTAGGAACAGAGGGAATTTTCTTCACACAAAACACTACAGCTAATGTCAAACTTAATGGTAAGAAACTCGAAGTTTTTCCACTGAGATCAAGGACAACTCAAGGATGTCCCCTCTTACCCCTACTTTTCAACATTGTACTGGAAGTCTTAGCTAATGCAATAAAACATGGAAAGGAAGTATAATGTCTATTGATTGGGCAGGAAGAAATAAAACTCTTTGATCCCAGGCAACATGGTAACCCATATAGAAAATCTGAAAGATTTGAAAAAAACCTCCTGGAACTAATATGTGACTATAGCAATGTGCAGGGTACGAGATTAATATACAAAGTCAATTGCTTTCCTATATGCTAAGCAATGAATAAAAGGAATTTGAAGTAAATGCATATTACCATTTGCATTAGCACTAAAAAACCCAAAATATTTAGGTATAAATCCAATAAAATGTACAAGATATATGTGAAAAAAACTACAAAATTCTGATGAAAGATATCAAAAAAGAAATAAATAAATGGAAAATATTTCATATTCCTGGATGGGAAAATTTAATATTGCCAAAATGTTGGTTCTTCCTAACTTTATAGATTCACTGCAAAACTAATCAAAATCCTAGCAGGTTGGGGTGCCTGTATAACTTGGTCATTTGGGCATCCAACTCTTGATTTCAGGTCAGGTCATGATCTCGGGGTGGTAGGATGGGCTCTGCACTCAACGTGAAGTCTGCTTGAGATTCTCTCTTGACCTGTCTCTCTGCCCCCTCCCCCTCACACTCTAATTGAATAAGTAAATAAATAAATAAAATCTTAAAAAAAAAAATCCCAGCAAGTTATTGTGCATACTGACAAACTGATTCTAAAGTTTATATGGAGTGGCAAAATACCCAGAAGAGTAAGCACCTATTGAAGGAGAAAAACAAAGTTGGAGGACTGCCCATACCTGATTTCAAGACTTACTATAATCAAGACTTACTATAATCAGGATAGTGTGGTATTAGAGAAATAATAGACAGTAATAGATTAATAGAACAGAATAAAGTGCTCAGAAATTGACCCACATAAATATAATGAATTGGTCTTAGACAAAGTAGCAAAAGCAATACAATGGAGCAAACATAGTATTTTCAACAAATAATACTGGAACAACTGGACGTACACATGCAAAAAATGAATCAAGACACTAACTTTACATCTTTCACAAAAATTAACCAAAAATGGATCATATACCTTTGTGTAATATGCAAAACTATAAAATTCCTAGAAGATTATATGGGAGAAAATTTAAGTGACCTTGGGTGTGATGATGATTTTTAAATTCAATACCACAAGCGAAAATCATAAAAGTAAAAAAAAAAAAGTGATAAGCTAGAACTCATTAAAATTAAAAACTGCTGTTCTGCAAAAGCCAATGTCAAGAGAATAAGAAGACAAACCACAGACTGGGAGAAAATATTTGCAAAGGACTCATCCAAAATATACTTCGAACTCTTAAAACTCAACAATAAGAAAATGAACAACTCAATTAAAAATGGGCAAAAGACCTGAACAGACACTTCATCAAAGAAGATATACAGATGGCAAGTAAGCATATGAAAAGACATTCAACATCATATGTCATCATTGAATTGCAAATTAAAACAACAATGAGATACCACTACACACCTATTAGTACGGCCCAAATCCAAAACTCTGACAACACCAAATGCTACAGAGGATGTGGAGCAACAGGAACTCTCATTCATTGCTGGTGGGAATGCAAACTTGTGCAGCCACTTTGGAAGACAGTTTGGCAGTTCCTTACAAAGCTAAACATACTCTTAGCATATGATCGAGCAATCACAGTCCTTGGTATTTACCCAAAGAAATTGAGAACTTATGTCCATGCAAAAACCTGCACACAATGTTTATAGCAGCTTTATTCATAATTGCCAAAAGTTGGAAGCAACCAAGATGTCCTTCAGTGAGTGAATGAATAATCTGTAGTACATACAGACAATGGAATATTATTCAGTGCTAAAAGGAAATGAGCTATCAAGTTGTGTAAAGATATGGAGAAAAATTAAATGCATATTACTAAGTGAAAGAAGCCAATTCGAAAAGGCTACATACAGTGTGATTTTAATTATCTGACATTCTGGAAAAGGCAAAACTATGGAGACCGTAAAATACCTCAACTTGCCAGGGGCTGGGTAGAGGGAGCGGAAAACAGGCAGGGCACAGAAGATTTTTAGGGCAGTGAAACTACTCTCCGTGATAATATAACGGTGGATACACGTCGCTATACATTTGTTTGCATCCATACAATGTACAGGCACCAAAAATGAACTCTAATGCACATTCTGGACTTTGGGTGATAGTGATATCCATTGTTACAAATGTATCACTGTGGGGCAGGATATTGATAGATGTGTGAGTGTGTGTGAACAGGGTTCTACAAAATACCTGTACTTTCCACTCACTTTTTCTATGAACCTAAAACTGCTCTAAAAATAAGCCTTGTTAATATAAATTTAAAAAGCAAAGGTAGTTCTGGGAAAACTGGGATGAGTTTTCATCCAGATGAGTGCAATAGTATGATGAATCTCATAAGCATATTTTTGACTGAAAGAAGTGAGATACAGAACAGAACATTCTGTATGATCCATTAATATAATGTTCTTAAAAGCAAGGAAAGTTAAATTACTGTGGTTAGAGATACATACAAACTATAAAGAAAAACGAGGAAGATTGCCTAGAAAGGAGTAGTTACCCTTTCCTTGGGTGGGCCTGAGGTTGGGAGTGGAGTTTGGAAACGTTCTCCTTTAAGCCTGGGATGGTGTTTTCACAGTATTAGCTGCTTAGTCATACATGATGGTGTACTTGTGATTATTTATTTTTTTTCTGTATTTGGATTGTATTTCCCAATTTTGAAAGATCAAAACAAAAGAGAGAGGGGAAGAAAGTAGCATTATTATAACTTAGAGAACAAAGCTCAGCCCCTTTTCCTTATCTATTCTAGAAGTCCATCTATTAGAGCAGAAACTACAAAGATTTTTGAGTTGGAATACCTGGTTCAAATTCTGGTTTTGCCATTTTCATTTTCATTTTTGTTTTTTTCTCTGTAACCTTGGAAAAATGTTTAGTGGATCGGAGAGTGTTTATTCCTTTAAAAGATGGAGAATAACAATATTGACTCCATTTTATTGAAAATATAACTACACGGTGTGCTTGCTGCTTTACTTAAATCCTGGGGTCATCTAACACGGAGACAATAATATCTATTTCTCAAAGCTGTTGGGAGGGTTGAAATAGATAGCAAGTGTGAAGTGTCTGGCAGAGCGACCTACACCTGTGAGATATTCAGTTAAGTTTCCAGTCCCTTCTCTCTTTCCCTGCCCTTACAATTTTAGGACTGTGCACTATGAATGGAGTCCTCCCTTGCTGGCAGGAAAACTTATGTTCTACATTTGATTTCAGAACAGGGTGTTCTGCAGACATCAGAATATACATGTGAAAGCAAGACAACAGTATCATCGAAAGGAAGGAGCAATGTCTGGTCTACCTTGAAGTTCCTACTACCCAGCCTCCATCCGTGACTTATGAGTCTTGGAGAAGGGCAGCAAAAGCTAAACTTCATCCCACTAAGAGGGGAGAACCTCAAATATCTAACTAGAATAGGCAAGAGATGAATATAAAGCTAGAATGGTAAGCACCAAATTCATACCATATATCACACTGTTTTGGAGCACAACTGCTCCATAACACAGCTCCAAGAAGACCATGAGAATCCTGTACTGGGATTTTTTTTTTGAAGATTTATTTATTTCATTTAGAGAGAGAGCATGAGTGAAAGGGCAGAAGGAGAGGGAGAGAGAACCTTAAGCAGAAAAACCTTAAGCACTAAGAACACAGCCCAACACAGGGCTTGATCTCACCACTTTGAGATCATGACCTGAGCAAAGCGAAGAGTCAGACACTTAACCAACGGCACTACAAAGGTGGCCCCTTGCACTAGGATTTAACAGTAACTGAAACATAGTATCTGCCTCAAAGGAGCTTGAGATATACTGGGCTCATGTATGTGGAGAACAAGTTCAGGCATAAATATGAGCATGTCTGAGCCTTTACCAAGGCAGGCAGGTGGGTTGGCCTTGCACTTGATGACATGGTATAAATTCAGCCACTGTTATGAAAACTCTGAAGGGGGTAGAACCAGGTCTAAGAACTCATGGAGCATCCATACCATGGCAGCATCCATACCATCCATACCATGGTCCAACTTTGCTGGACTGCAGTTGAATTAATTCACTTGGTCCCTCCTATTGCCCCTATTTTAGAAACAACCATCCTGAGGCTCAGCAAGATGGTCAGGGATACTAATGAAATGAAGTATTGAGTTGCTTATACAGCCAGGAGATAAGCCATTTACTTTCCATCATAACTGGAGAGCTATTCATTAAGTCTTCCCCATAGGATGGCCTAGGTCAACTCTTCCACAGTATACCAGTACCCCACAAAACGATAACATAAAGGATATCATTTGGTCAAAAAACACCTAATTAATTCTTCCTCTGGTAGGATTTCCCACCAGCTTAAACATTCCTGAGACCAACTGCGGCCTTCACATGGAAGAATATATGCTTCATTTTACACATTTAATTTGCCCCTCAAACCTTTTCCTACCACTCTCAGGACGTGAGTGTTCCATGGAGTATGATTTGAGAAATGCTCCTAAATTTTCACCTCCCTGATTCTCTGGATATTCCCCCCCCACACATGGAAAATAACAAGTATGGTACCATCTTCCCATAAGGCCTATAAAAGAGAGCTTCGGGGTGCCTGGGTGGCTCAGTGGGTTAAAGCCTCTGCCTCCAGCTCAGGTCATGATCTCAGGGTCCTAGGATCTAGCCCCACATAGGGGTCTCTGCTCGGAGGGGAGCCTGATTCCCCCTCTCTCTGCCTGCTTCTCTGCCTACTTGTGATCTCTGTCAAATAAATAAATAAAATCTTAAAAAAGAGAGAGAGAGAGAGAGAGAGCTTCTGTATCCTCCTTGTTGAAGTGAAAACCCAACTGTGTGCCTCATAACAAGGCTGGGGAAAACTCATGTATCTCAGCAAACAACACCACACTTGGTTCTTTCTTGGTTGCTTTCTTAGACAAATTCAGAACCTAAGGGTTCTGAATTAGAAGGAAAGAATTAGAAGACAATCATTCTATGACCAGATGCTGGATTTATTAAAATTTAAAAAAAATCTTTGGGGTGCCTGGTTGGCTCAGTGGGTTAAAGCCTCTGCCTTCAGCTCAGGTCGTGATCCCAGGGTCCTGGGATCGAGTCCCGCATCGGGCTCTCTGCTCGGCAGGGAGCCTGCTTCCTCCTCTCTCTCTGCCTGCCTCTCTGCCTACTTGTGATCTCCCTCTGTCAAATAAATAAATAAAATTAAAAAAAAAAATTTTTAATCTTTGAATGGTAACTGGACCGTCTGCCTACCTGCTCCTTTTCTCACACTCTTAGAAACTGCCTTCTGTTCTTTACCATCACTTGGGTTGCACCAGCATGGGGGGAGGGGTGCCCTTCAGAGACCAGTGGTTGAGGGGAATGACCTGCCCAGAAGGGTTAGGGAGCTGGCCTCACTCTGCAATTCAGGCCACAGGAGGGGACTGGCCAAAACTGGCACAGCACAGGGGACAACTAGTCACCCAGTTCCTGTGGGCAGGAACAGAATCCCAGCTCATGCAGAACCCCACCTCTAGGCACACAGAACGAATGCTTGAGGCAAAGACCATTCTTTGGTCTTTCAAAGTAGGATTTCAAAATCCTACTCAACACCTGCTTCTAAGTCCAAATATTTTTTGCCCTCAACTACTGATCTTCCTTTCCATCCCTGGACAAACTCATTGTTTTCCTCTTCTTTTTCCCTTTCATCTGTCCACCAGCTCTAATACATATACATGGCTTCACTATCATAGAACACTCAGAATATACCTGAACACTCTCGACAATAAAATCATCACACATTATAGCTGGGATATATTCAAGGGGACAGCAAGACCCTATTCCTTTGTTTTGTTAGTGACGGCCAGAGAGGTCATCTGACTTCTCCAGGGTTACCCAACAGTATGGAAACTAGAAATCAGCTCTAACATTATGGTTCTTCAGTCATCCTGGATTGTATCCACAGAAGACAAATTCATTTTAACATTAAGCAACTCACCGAATGCCAAATCTGTACACACACTCACACACACACACACACACACACACTGCTTTGTAGAACCATACATGCATGCTTATGATTATCTGCCTTTCAAAAAAAAATGTACTTTCCCTTGCTTCTCCTCCGCAACTGCGTTAGCTCAGATAACTAAAAGTTGACTCTGTATCTGCATTTTTTCAAAGCGCTCCTTTTTAGAAGCAATGCCCATTTTGAAACAAGCCTACACATATGTGAAAAATGTCATGCTTTATATCATGTGGTGCCTCTGGGCATTTTGTCAAATTATTTCCATTTTTCCACTTCGGGTCCTAATGATCCTAGACACTCACTATGCAAGGCAGGGAAATATGTTCCCTGCATCCCTCCCCTTAACTATTCACCACAGCAAGTAGGAAAGGGCTCTGCTCAGACGCACTGCAATCATGCTTGTCCTCTATTCATATTTGTGACTGTGTTCTTGCCATTACCCAAGTCTCTCTAAGTGCCCTGATAATCAGCAGCCTGTCTTCTCTCCTTCTGAATAATCTCTGTGCTTTATAACCACACTGCCAACTTCATGCTTTTGTTTTGCGGTTCCCACTGCTACTTTGTTATCTATGTATTTGTATCCCTGGTTGGGAGCAACTAGCTGTAAGTAGAATCCATCCCTTAGGCACTTTGCCCCATGGAAACAATAGCAGGACGTCCTACCCCAGTCTCATGCAAGGCCTCCATTTAAAAAGGCATAGCCATGATTCCAAAGGGACAGGTACACATGTATGCATACCAGGACCAATCTGGCCACGAGAGGGATGCAGACTTATTTTTCTTTTTCCTTTTTTCTTTTTTTTTTAAGATTTTATTTATTTATTTGACAGACAGAGATCACAAGCAGGCAGAGAGGCAGGCAGAGAGAGAGGAGGGGAAGCAGGCGCCCCATGGAGCAGAGAGCCTGGCGCAGGGCCCGATCCCAGGACCCCAGGATCACAATCCGAGCCGAAGGCAGAGGCCCCAACCCACTGAGCCATCCAGGTGCCCCTATTTTTCTTTTTAATTCTACCGTTCTCTTACTCTGTTGGCATATTCTACAGACCTTTGAGTGGGGACAAAGATCACTTCAAACCTTTCCCAGACTGCAGTGAGCCTCACAAGAACTGGGGAACCCAGCAGGACCCGGTTTACAAATCTTCATTATCCAGGCATATGCTCAGAGCCTCTGCTAATCGCCAGCCTTGGATCTCGGGTTGGCGCTAAGACCACTTCCCGTTCATTGAGCTGGCTACCCCCTCAAATGGAGGGGTCTTTCTTTAGGATTGATTCGAGTGTCCACAAAAGAGTTCCCTTAAGGCAAAAATATTTTTATTTTCTCAGGGAAATGCAAGCATCAAAAAAAAAAAAAAACAAAACGCAAAAAACCCAGATGGAATATTTTAGCAATGGGACAGTCCAAAAACCTTCTTTATTTCCAAAATCCTAGAAGATGACTTATTAGGAAACTAATAAAATACATCAGTGTACTGAGATTGAAGAATATGTTGTAGGTGAAACAGAAAGGATAATGTAAATTCCTGAGAAAAAAAATAATGAGTTTGCTAACCTGGAGGCAGTAACATTCTATGATGCTTGCTTATGCTCTTAGATCCTGCACAAAGATCTAAGACAGCTGCCCACAAGATACGATTTCAGGATCCTGGAGGTCCTTATGGCTGGCAAGTGAAGAAGGGAGAAATTTTCTCCCAGCCATTGATAGAAGTCTGAGATGTTACTCTTAGAGATTAACTTTTTTAAATTTGAAGATTTATGCTCTTATTATATGCCACTGCCCCCAAGGGGAAGTAATATACTGAGCCACTCTTGCTCATTTATACCTCAGAGTGAAGGACTTGTCAAAGCCTTTCTTACGAGTAAATTCTGATAGAGTGGGGGAGGTGCTGGGAGAATTTACACCATGTTGGTTCAGGCAGGTAGGAAGATGCCTGCAGTCATTTAAGGCAGGAGGCCACATGGGAAGAGAAAAACTAGCTCTTGAATTCTGACTTGGTACAGTCCTGTTTGCTACGTCCAGAACTGCGAGCTTCCCTGTCGGTGGCAGGGTCCTAGAAGAGGCGGAACAAGTACTTAGCTGGCAGGAATGCTGCAGATAGGACTTCAATATCACGTGTGAGGCTGGACTCTATCCATGGAATGAATCATTAATTTAGTGAGCATTTACTGTATACCTTCTGCCAGATGTTGTGATATGATGCATACGGCATTGTCATGTCTTTAGACAGCGGTCTGTGGCAACAGGTGAATCCCACCACCTAGCTCGCCAGCCTGATGCTTCTTCTTCACGAAGACTACAAAGTGTAATACCACTTTTACTTGAGCAACAATGTTAACTGAAGGCGTTGCCCAAAGTATTTAAAAGAAGCCCATTAAGTGGCCCATGAAGTGTCTAACCCAAAAGAGCAGCTCATCCTACAGACTCTGTCCTTGGCCATTCTCCGAAGACAGAGTCTGTACGATCCTGTGTAATGGGATCTGATTAGCGACACGCGGCATATAGCTGACCACAGAATTTTTGTACCTCAGATGATCAGAGCACCCTCCTAAACAGAACTCTATGTCTGAAGGACTATTTAAATAAAAATTGGCTGAACAAGAAAACCAAATAGTCGCTAGAAGTAAGCGGCTTTTTAAAAAGTAACAGATTCAAGAGAAAAATCAAAGTCAAATCCAGCCTCTTTCATTTTTTGTTTATAGCACCACTGAGGGGTTTCTAAATCACCAGTGCTTTTCTCTGTCTCTCAGAGCCCACCCACGGTGGAGCAGGAGATGTGGGCGCAACTCAAGCCAAAGACAGGTCTGGTCTGAGTGGAACCAATGAATTGCACTTGTCTTTCTATTTATTTATTTTTTTAAAACAATTTTTCCTTTTCCCGTCCTAGTGTTTGAAGTCAGAAATTTCTAGAAGTTATCTTTTCTTCCTCTGTGGGATCTGAGTCTGGCCATATGAGTAAGACAGCCTCGATCTCCTTCTCAATTGACAAGCCACCAATGGTAAACAGCATTGAACCAATAATACAACTGCAAATGTACCCAAATGTTGGAAGCAAAACCATTAGTTCAAATTTAAATATTACCTGGTTATGATATAAGGATGTTGGTAATAGAATCATAATAAGGGCATACCAGAAATTCATCTTGACACTATTATTTGTAAAATATAGTATGCTTAATAATAGTAATAATAAATCGTGATTTCCAAAGCATTTTCACACAAGTTCTTGAACTAAATTCTCTAGAAAAAAAGATTAGGAAGATACAGTACCTCTATGTTAAATATGAGCAAACAGAGAGTCAGAACGTTTGAATTTCTGTAACAAATGAGTAGATGGAAAACCGAAGACTTGAACCAAAGTCCTAGGATTCTAATGTTAGCATTCCTTTAGCTGAAACATACACATTCTCTAAAATACTGACTTTTGACAATATCCAAGACTTTTCTTTATTCTGCAATTAAATCAATCCATTCATTAACAGAGATTTTGCAATGGGCTCACCAGCAGAGGATTCAGAGAAAGCTCAGAGAGAGTCTATACCTGCAAAGGAGATGAGTTACACATGAAGGAAAATATATTCCATAATTAAGTGAAATACTAAGAGGCAAAAGATCAGTAATGACTACAATAGTCCAGAAAGGCTGTAGAAATAGGTTGGACTTGATTCAGAATTTGCCAAAAAGCTTCAAAGGAAGGATGGAGTAAATGCTACCTGAAGTGAAGTGAACTCTTAGAATTTTATGTAGTTCTGATTTCCAAGGCTGGTTTCCAAGAACTATATCAAAGTCCAAATCAGGATAGTGGGGATGGAGTAAGTAAGTAGCAGAGATACATAAACTGGAGTTTGAGACAAGCCTACAGTTAAGGCAAGAATCCCAGGGGCTTAAACAGGGTAAGCAAAGTGATGGCCTGCTGGGGTTAATGGAAGACACCGACCTTGCCGGCACCTAGAATCATCCAAGCACGGAGGCCCTGTCTACAGTAGCACACTCGGTCTATATGCTACCACTAGCTGCTGGCTCTGAACCTCCCAAAAGAGTGTGCTTGCCCAAGCTGGGCTCAAAAATACAGGTCATGTGGGTGTCCCTCCGCACCAATGGCTTAGGAGAGTGAGAAAGACAGGCTGTGGCTGCCGGCTGGATAACTGAGAAGATTAGGCTCAACAAATAAAGTCAGTGATGGTGGAAAATAAAGCGTTTACATATAACTCCGCCGAGAGGGATGAGGGAGCTACCATATGACGCTAGTAATTTAGAAAGGAGAATTTACAATCTCTATGTCACCAGCCGATCTCTATCTTGTAGGGGAGCTGACGAAAAGAGCTATAATGGATCAGAGTCAATCATTACAGTTATGATTGGAATATCAATATCAATTGTAGCATTTGCAATGCATCATCATATTTATGGAGTGTTGACTCTGCATGCACTAAGCTCAGCGCAGTACACACCATATCTCAGCTAAGCGGCAGTACCCCTGAATCTAGCCACATCTTACACATGTGCAAATCAGCTCTTAGGCTTCCCCAGATTCTTCACTAAGGAATGTCAGAATCTGTGCTTTTACCCCACTCGGTCTAATGCAAACATCAACTTCTTAACCGTTCTACAACAAAAGCAACCTTTTCATGGCAGATAACTTATGAATGCCAAGGGATACAGGAAGAAGAGTTCCATTGTGCATTTATGAAATAAGCCAACCACTCCTTGTGATCCAAGGGTGGACACCAGGTAGAAAACCCCAGAAAGCAAATGAGAATTTGTCTAATGGGCTATTTGCTAATGGTTACGGAGGGAGAACTCCTCAAAACTCTGCCTCGTACCCCAATGTCAACAAGTCTGCCAAGCTACCTTGGGAATGTGGTGGAACTGATGGATGGAGTCTTATCTCCTCTCCCTTATAGCTGAATAAGCTGAGATAGAGGACAGTGTCCTGTTCTCTACCTTGTTTAAGAAGCAGACTCACGCTCCCCACCCCCAACCCCAGGACCTTATCCCAACCACAAGTCCATGGGATTTTCATTAAGAACATGAAAGCCCAAACTCTTATGCAGAATTCCTTTTTAAAAAAACTTCCCCTCAACCTGGCATTTGTGGTATAGAAATGAAACAATTCATTTTGACAAGTTGCACTAAACTGAGGCCTGAACCATACTGTGAGAGCCTCTCTGTGGATCCCATAAAATACTCAGGAAATATGCACTTGACATCTGGTTTGCCGGATTCCTGCTGAGAAATGGAGGCTTTGGTGTGAGGCTGTCGGTCCAGACTGGCAGATTGGCTGTGCTATAACTGTGCATGAATCCACACAAAGGGGTCATGTTCAGGCATTAATTGGGCTTGCTCCAACAGAACCTTAAGGAGGCTCATGAGCAGAGACTGAACACTTGGAGTCTCACGCAGAAAAAGCAGAGCTAACTTAGGGATGTGAATGTCGGGCATGCACCTCTCAGAAATACAGAACATGAGGTGCATGTTATAGGATGTAATTCAAATGCCAAGATACTTTAACGTATATATACTTAAGAAAAGGAAGAGAGGGAAATGATCAGGTAACGGCTAACAAGATTATAAAATTCCATCTCTCAGGGCTTTCCTGGGCAGGATGAATAGCTAGCTAGGTCACAAAAAAGTATTTTAAAATTTTATTGTGGGCCTCCATGGATAGTCACAAAATAGAAATGAATTATTATGAAGACTAGCTTACCATAACAATATTTAAAAGGTCCATTAGTGGGGGTGCCTGGGTGGCTCATTGGGTTGAAGCCTCTGCCTTCGGCTCGGGTCATAATCCCAGGGTCCTGGGATGGATCCCGGCATCGGGATCTCTGCTCAGTGGAGAGCCTGCTTCCCTTTCTCTCTGCCTGCCTCTCTGCCTACTTGTGATCTCTGTCTGTCAAATAAATGAATAAAATCTTAAAAAAAAAAAAAAGGTCCATTAGTAAATAGACTATTAAATAACAAATCTAGTTAAATTTGTATAACTTTTCTAATATATATATTAGTGTCCTATTGAGAAGCAAAGCTCAGTGAGAAAGCACACACGCTTCAGAGTTAGACTGGCAGAGTTCAAAGTTTAAATCTTCCACTTCCTAATCCTAGTCTTAGGCAAGTTACTTAAAGTCCCTGTCTTTTGTTGTTCTCAATGGTAATAAAGGATCATAATATAGTCTTCATAGTGTTGTTGTGAGCTTTAAAGGAGATAAAAAGGCCTTGGAGCCTTTCCACACAGACTCCTCCCCAGCAGGTTTGGGCTTCCTGATAGTATGGCGGTGAGGTTCCAAAAGCCAGGCCTCCAAGAGACAAGAAGAAGAAGCTGGCATTCTCTTAAGGCCCTCGACTAGAAAATGACACAACTTTACGTACACTACATTTGTGTTGGCAAAGCGGTCACAGATTTAAGGAAAAGGGATCTAAACCCACCTCTCAATGGGAGATGTGTCCAAGAATTTGTGGTAATCTTTAACTCACCACCATATGGGGCCACTGAACCCTCCACAAATTTACTGAAATCTATGAACACTTTTTCTAGAAATAAACATGTACAAATGTACCACACTAGATAGTAGTTCAATATTTTATTAAACACTAAAAATAACAGTGGTTCTACACTGTTTATGTCTCTTACACAGAAGTCTGGGATGACAGGAGTACAGCTTTAGCCACATAGGGTCTTTCAGGGACTCAGGTTCCTTCTGATTTAATGTTCTGTCAACTCCTGGCATATTGCCCTTCTTGGCCAAAACTGGTTCAACATCATCACATTTACATTCCATCCTGAGAAAAAGAGAGAGAAGAGTGGAGGACAGGCCCAGGTGGCAAGAAGTTGCCTATCTCACTTTTGCTCACACTCCTTTAGTCCTTTTGTCACAGAGAACCAGTGACTTTGTCCAGTTATAAGGGAGACCGGGAAATATACTCATCCGAGTGGCCATGTGACCAAATAAAATTTTGCATATGTATAAAATTATATTTTATATAATAAAATTTTGTATAATGTAAGATAATACATATTAGTTATCAATGAGTAATCCCTTTCACAACAAGTATCAACAACAATAGAAACTTGAATGCAATTTCACGTGGTTTATGGAAGCTTAAGCATTCTAGCAAATATCCAAGGCTAAGAACCACCTTCTTTAGAATTTTAGAAGACAGCATTTTAGATTATAATATTTTAGAATTGGAAGTACTGTTTTAAATCAGCTCATTCTATTCTCTAACGCTAAAGATAAGACAACAGAAACCAAGAGAAGGGACTCTTTGCCCGAGTCATATGTCTAATTACCAGGACTAGCCTAGTTCTCTTCAAGGTTAATCAGTGCTCTTTCCACTAAATTACGCAATAACTCACTAACTTTCTGTTGACCAACTAAATAACTGAAATACAAGGGTAGTAGGTAGCTATGAGGAAGGGTTTAATATTAAGCTACTCATTCTTCCTAGTATTTGTTGAATAAACACACACCCAGCACTGTGCCAGGTACTAAGAATACTGGATAAATCCTAACAAGAAGCACCAAAAAACAAACAAACAAACAAACAAACAAAAACAACTTGCTATGAGGAAGGGTTTAATATTAAGCTACTCATTCTTCCTAGTATTTGTTCAATAAACACATACCCAGCACTGTGCCAGGTACTAAGTATACTGGATAAATCCTAACAAGAAGCACCAAAAAAACAAACAAACAAACAAAAACTTGCTTTTAGGGAGCTTACAATATAGCTTTGAAGGAAGTAAATAGGTATTTATAATACAAAATGATACAAGTTCTCCACTGCAGGAAATATTACATAAACACAGAGAAGGGACCTGAGTCAGTCAGGACATTGCATGACAAAGAAGGTAACACCTGAGCAGGAATACGATCAGGAGGAGAGGAGGAAGGTGGTGGCAGAGAGGGGGCAAAGGGGAAAGAGAGCATGGAAAGCTCACGGTATGGTTGACATTAATATGGCCAGAAGAGAGGTATATGCTCATTCTCACTCAGTGAGCAACTCACTCAAAAGAAGTCAATGGCAGAGGTGGGAGAGAACATGCATTCAGGAAAACTAAGGAACTAAAGGCGGTAAGTCTTATGGTTCTGGGGTATGAGGAAGAGCTGGAATCCAGGATTTCTCCTTTATTTCTCCATCAGACAGCTGAGCAGGTGTTTGTTTCGCTTAGCAAAGGAAGGGCTAGAAGAGGAATTCCATGTTTGTGTGGGAAGACACTGAATTATGCTCGAGTGTGTTGTGTTGAGGTAACTGTTTACCTAGGTGAAAATGTAGAATAAGTGGTCAAAGCTATTGTCTTAATATTAGTAGAGCCATCTAGCCTAGAAATACAAACATGAAAGTTGTTTCTGTTTAAGTGACTGACAGAAGACGAAATGGCCAACCAAGAGTCTGCATGAAAAGAAATTTAAGGGAAATACTGGTGACGCCCTGTACTTAGTGACAGTAGGTAGAACTGTAGCCAATAGAGGAAATGAGAAGTACCAGTGAGGAAAGAGGCAAGCCTTAGTGTCTTAGAAACAAAAAAAGCAGTGAAATTCAAGAAGAAAATAACTAACGACGCCAAATGTTGTTAAGCAATCAGGCAAGCATGAGGACTTAAAAGTGTCCATTGGATTCTGCATCTGGAAATTATTATTGACATTATAAAGGGCAGTCCCATAGGAGCACAGGGGCAAGAGGCAGATTTCAGTGAATTAAAGAATGACAGTAGCAACTGCTAGTGTAGGCTACCCACTTAGGAGGTCTGGCTATGGAGTGATGGAGAAGGATGGGGAATTAATGGCTACAAAAGATACAAGGTGAATATATATATATATATTTTTAAGATTTTATTTATCCATTTGACACAGAGAGAGAGAGAGATCACAAGTAGGCAGAGAGGCAGGCAGAGAGAGAAGGGGAAGCAGGCTCCCCGCTGAGCAGAGAGCCCGATTTGGGGCTCGATCCCAGGACCCTGAGATCATGACCTGAGCCAAAGGCAGAGGCTTAACCCACTGAGCCACCCAGGTGCCCCCAAGGTGAATATTTTTAATGATGGGAGATGCCTGAGCATGTTTGCATACCGAAGGAAATTAAGCAGAAAAGAGAAAGTTAAAAGTCTTTAAAAAAGAGGAGCTAACTGGTAGAGAGAGTTTTGAAAGGACACAAGGAAAGGTAGGCTCTTGAGAGGAAATGGAGATAGACTTGTAGAGTCTAGGAAGCATTTTCCCTCTGTCTCTTTGGAGAAACAAAATGTATAAAGAGAAAGGGAAAGTGGAATGGAGAAGGAGGAGGAAGAAAAAGGTCAAGGAAAGAAGGGTCAGGGCTGGCCTTGCCTGAAAATATGTTGGTAGGTATGGGGATGGAGGTGGGAAAAACCCAAGCCTGAGAGTTCTCTGTGCAGTCAGGTGCAAGGTCAGCATCTGCTGAGAAGGAGAGGGAGATGAGGAAGAGGAAACATGGAGGCTTGGAATGGGACAGAAAGTTGACTAGGAACACATAGGGCCACAAATGGTGTGTGTTTTGGTTAAAGTTATTCTTTATAACTTGGCCCTGGAATAATCTGGTCTGAGGGGGCAGAGACAGTGCATTCTGCTGGAAAGGGAGAAGAGCAAGGACATTAAAGCCATAGATGCAGCTGGAGTCGACCATGGGGACCAGGCTGGATGGAGAAGTGGAAAAGTGAAGAGGAGAAGTCTGATGAACTAGGGTCAAAAGGAAACAGCCTAGGAGCCAGGTACCCGGAAAAAATGGGGCACAGATGGAGAAGATAAAGGCATGATAGGGGAATAATGACATAATAAAAGGTTAAGGTGAGGAATGCTTAAGTAGAGCAGAAATAAACCCTCCTGAATATAGACCAATCACACAAATCATAGCGGCTGGAGCTACAGTGGAGAGGAAGTTAGCAACAGACAGGGTCACTATCACCTGTCACTAGAGGGGGACTTCTCAATGTGTGCACCAGGCAATTTTATGTGTCACAGGGTGGTGCAAGGACCTGGACCTTTCACGATAGTCGTTTGCAATGTGACCATGTTATATAATTCAGAGATTACTCACACCCCAGCTATTGCCTTGCTGTTCAGGATACCAGCAGCTGTTGACGTGCTGAAAACGTAGACTGGGTACAAGGTTCACATGACTAACTACAGAATGACCACTGGGCAAATGCCAATCTCTTCTCTGAGAGTATCTGCTCACAAAGAGCATGGTTTTCATGTTTAGTTTCCCCCCAGAGAGACCAGCCTGCAGCTGTGGGAAATTATGTGCAAGACTATATAGAATATAGACTATAGACTCTATTACTGAGCCCCTGGAGTCCCATGTTCATGGATAAGCAACATTCTCTATATCTGCCTGGGAAATTGATGGCAGTGCCTTAGCATCTGCACCAAAGATGAATCTGTGTGACATTATTTTAACAACAAGGTTATTGATTAGCCTGTTAATGATTTTGGTACAGTCTCCAGGATGGCACAATTTCCCATTAGACCTGTGGCCACAATGAGGAAGCACGGGGGAAGAGAAAGAAGGAAGGAGGCAGGGATGTCAGGGGGAAACATCTAAGCAACAAGGTAACAGAATTTATGAAGTAACTGAGCTGTGTTAAATAAATTTGAAAATGCGCTGCCACAAAAATGGGCTATTCATTATATTTCTTTGCTCTTTTTTGAGCCACAGACACACATCCAACCCCATTTGCCTACCAATTCCACACCTTTTCCAGACTCTTCCACAAACCCACATGACAAAAGATGCCTGTGAGGTATGAAGGTTAAAGGTTAAATACATCCAAACCTCCAAACCCATTCATATGGCAAAAAAAAAAAAAAGAAAGAAAAAGAAAAAAAAAACTATTCACCACCTGCCGCCCCCACTCACCCAAGACATTCCTGTAACAGACTTCTCTATGACTCTCAGATTTGCAAATTGTCTCCCATTCAATTCCCTTGAGCAGATGTTTATTGAAAACTTCCTAGGTGCTCAGCATAAAAAAGCATGGGCTCTAGAGCCAAGATATGTGAGTTCAAATTTAGACTTTGCCAGTTTGACAAGTTAACTTTAAAAATCCCTTCTAACATTTCCCTGTGAGAAAATATATAGAGAACAGTAATACTTTACATCATGAGATTGTTGTGAATATAAGAAGAACCATGGAAAGACCTTAAGATGTCACCTGGCACACAATGAATGCTCAGCCCATGCTTGCTATTACTAATGCTATCATGCTTTTTTATTTTTTTAATTTATTTTTAAAGATCTTATGTCTTTGAGACAGAGATAAAGAGCATGAGTGGGGGGAGGGGAACAGAGGGAGAATCAGGCTTCCCGCTGAGCAGGGAGCCCAATGTAGGGCTCAATCCAGGGACCCCTGAGATCATGACCTGAGCCAAAGGCTCATGCTTAAGCAGCTGAGCCACCCAGGTGTCCCCTAATGCTGTCAAGTTTTTTTTAAGTGCAGTATATGATGTAATTCTTGCTCTTACTTCTGTTTGGGGTAGCACAAGAATGCTACAAGATGAGTGAAACAGAACAGGTATAATATATCCTGAAATATGTATATATTGTGAATGAGAAATAATCAATGTTAGAGATATCCTATAAAACGGCTATGTGTTATGAACTAACAAGAAGTGGAAGGGCTCAGCTAAATAAAAATGAGAAAAGGGGACATTTCAGAAAAGGATTTAAAAAAAAAATAGACCAAGAAGGCATAAAGATAGGAATGATTGTATAAGGCAGAGGGAAAGAAGGAGAACCATATGCCCTCTAAGCAACATGCTGAAATTCAGGGAAATTGGATGGAAAGATTGGCATTCCAAAGCTATATTGCAAGAATACCAAAATGTGATAACTGTGTCTTGGTGAGTGCAAGACACACACTCTGGCATGTTGGGAAAGAGAAGTCTGGTGCTGTGATTCTGTCTATGAACTTCCTCCAGTTTTCTCACCACATCACAAACTCCTGAAACAGCCCGTACCTTACTCTTCCTCAAAACCACAGCTTCTCGCTGTGACTGACACAAAGGAAGCCTTCAATAAATTGTAGAATTAAAAGAAATGGAGGGAAGAGGGGAGGAAGAAACAAAGGGAAGGAGGGAAGGAAGGAAGGAAGGAAGGAAGGAAGGAAGGAAGGAAGGGGGGGGGGAAGACAAATTTCTCTGTCAGAGCAGGTGGATTTAATGTCGTTCCAGGAATGGAGGGTATGTATCTGACTGGACAGCCCACGCTCTTAATGACATCTGTGAGTTTTCACTAGGAGTAGACGCTTACAATTCATTGTTCTTGCTGCTGATTGAGTTTGGGTTACAAATTAGACAATTTGTTCCTCTTTCATTTTTGATGAGGATCCCAGGGCATTCCATTCAGGAGCAGCCCCAACCCTACGGAGGCAGGTCTGCGCACCAGGCAGAATATTAAGTATGCTATTTTTAATGTCATTAAACAGTAATGTGCCAAAAGACGAGCTAAAATAAGAGTGTAACTGAGCAATGAGATGGAAGCTGAGTAACTTCATGATAGAAAACAAATGTAGCAGAACAGACTTCCCTCTTTTTTTCCTTTTTCTGTAAATATAAAATTTACTAACACTTCAGCATTCCTCAGATAGCTGCATAAGGCTTGAAATATATATATATATATATATATATATATATATATATATATATATATATATATGGTTGCTATGAGCTCATCAAGAATTGAAGACACTAGGTGGTAAACAGTAGGGGCTAATCACAGTCCCATCAGTAAGGATCATAGGCAGTTGTGATTGGTTTCCTTGAGGGGAAAGGATGCTTCTCTGAAAGAGAAAAATTTCCAAAGGGTCATCCCAAGATCAATGTGGAGAGTGAGCAAGGAAAGAGAAAAATCACTTCCCAGTGGAAACCTTTCTGCCTGATGTTTAGCAGTGATCAAGTGGTACCTTTTCTCTGGTGAAAATGAAGGCTAGAGACACGTTCGCTGCACTTGTGATTACCTGAGCTTTTGCATGTTTCTGATTTCAGATTTTCAGTTCTTTTCGAAATTCCACACACAAGCCACCAGGGCTCCAAACAACAGAGCAGAGAAATTTGAAGGAGTCCTACCAAGGGGGAGGGGGTGGGCAAAACCAAAGCTTGAGCCTCATCTGTTTCTTTTTTGTTGTTGTTTTTTAAATAAAGCTGCAATTGGCCTGGTGCGATCTGATAAGTGTCGTATTATAAACTTGAACATCAATGGATGAGAGATAAAAAAAGATGATGAAACTTGCAACTGAAAAACAGAAAGAAAGAAAGAAGGAAAGAAAGAAAGAAAGAAAGGGGTCTAAATGACTGGCAGTTCCCATTTCTTTACAAGTGTTACATTTCAGTCCCCTGCCACTACCACATGTTTCCTGTTCACAGATAATTTGTACAACATATTTTATCATTCAGTTTTAGACACAGTTGAAAGGCTTTTGCCTAAGGCTTGGAACACTTTGAAAATTGTATACCATTTGCAAGGCTTTCTTCTGCTTCACTGTGCAATTAGGTGACTGTCTTTCTACAGACGTCGAATTTATCATTTATGGGATTGTGGGTGTGGGGGGGGGTGTGGGTGTGTGGGTGTGTGTGTGTGCGCGCGCGCACATGTGTGCTTAAAACCAAGGTGAACTAGAAAATGAATGGGAGTAGTTTTCAGTAACCTGCAGATGAGGGATTGAAGAAGCAAAACCGGGATTTTAGCTCCTTGAAGACCTGGAGTTTGCAAACAGCAAGTGGGTTTTCTCCCCTAAAGAAGTTGGGTTCTGGAAGGTGTTCGTTCCAAACGGTGTTGACATATTTACTAGGTTCCGCATTCTCTACTAGTAGTTACATGATGGTATAATGATCCTAAAGAAACCCAGTCTCATTAATCTCTGGAAAAGCGGTTGCAGATCATTTTGTTAAGCTTCCCCTGCCAGCTTCTTTGCCCCGTCTAGCCTCGGTCTCCGAGTTTCCCTGTGAAGCACTAACGTGCTCAGAGCTTCCCCTGGTGGAAGTTGCTGGCAAAAGGTGTTCTAGCCAAGAAGGGAGAGTCTGGGACTTGCTCCCAGGAATGGGCTCAACTGAGTATTCCGTTGCCCAAGAACAGAGAGTACATAATGTAACTTGAGGTTCTGATTGAATTTCCTATGAGTTTCTATGTTTTACATAACCTGAATTTTAAAGTCAGATTTGATAAAAGATAACTTATTCCCATCATTATGCCACTTTGTATTTTTCCACTGAATAATGCAAACGAAAAGAGAGAGTGAAAGAGCCTAATTCCACCCTGCCAAGAAGAGGCTGACTTCCCTCTGAGGTTGAACTCCGCGTCTATCATTAAGAGGCAATGTGCTTCTCCTGTATTTTAAAAACACAGAAAAAAAATGGTGGTAGAAGAGTCTGAACAGCATTTACTCTTTTGATGAGAAGATCTCTAGGCCTACATATGCACTTTCAAGGGTTTTTCTCTTTTCTTATTCAAAAAGCAAACTTCCCATACTAATTTCACGTGGAATGTGTTTCTCTAATTTCTGTTAGCCTATACATCCTAACTGTACCTGTGTATATGTTTTGGGTGATGAAGGTTTCCAAGGCAGGTTCTTGAATGAGGCTTAGAGAACTGACAACAGTCCATTAATAAATGTGACCACTGTTGATAATTATGCAAAGGGTGACAGATTTGTAATTCATGTCTCTGGTGGGAAAGAAGCAACAGAATTTGAAATCTGTTTAGAAAATCTTCACCAGGGGCACCTGGGTGGCTCAGTGGGTTAAGCCCCGGCCTTCGGGTCAGGTCGTGATCTCAGGGTCCTGGGATCGAGCCCCGCATCGGGCTCTCTGCTCAGCGGGGAGTCTGCTTCCTCCTCTCTCTCTGACCTTCCCCTCTGCCTACTTGTGCTCTCTCTCTGTCAAATAAATTAAATCTTTAAAAAAAAAAAAAAAAGGAAAGAAAATCTTCACCAGCCTACAACAAAACTTAGCCTTAAACAACGAAGGGAGGGAAGGGAAACAGGCTCTGTCCAGTACTGTTATTTGTTTCAGGAGACATTATCAGCCCAATAACATTGACTTTTTTGCAACAACTAATCATTAGATTTAAATAATTTTATAGTCTGGATCACTCTGAATGCTAAGCAGGCTAGAAATGCCAGAAACGTGTTCTGATGTAAATCTATTTAAATAATTGCCTGAGTAATACACTTTCCACAATTATATACTTATTACAACTACACAGACACACACACACACACACACACACACAATTATAGTCAAAGATTAAGTCTGCCTAACCATATTGACCCTGTCGATTCAGAAACAGAAGCTCGTCCACGGAGAGCTCCTAGGTCTCTGATTCCTACAGACCGTTTGACTCCCTTACTTCTTTCAAAAAAAAGAAAAGAAAAAAAAGATTAAGTATAATGTAAAATAAAGCCACTTAGAAAGGCCATCCTCTGTAAGTAAGAAGAAAGGATGATGAAAGCTGTACAGACCTTTTTTTAGATTTATACATGTGCACAGAGCCAAGACCAAGGGGTTTGGGTCAGTCAGAATGTCATTGTGATAATAATTTATGGAAGGGCAACCACCGACGGAAGTAGCAAAGACACCAACGCTGAAAGAGCCATCCTGAATAAAGTGTCACTTTCCTTTTGAAATCCACCGAGGACACTTTGCAATGACACAGACTTTTGGACCCAAGAAATCAGGACAGTTTAATCATTTTACCAAAAGTCTGCTGTTCCGAGGGGGGACCTGCCTGCTGGACATATGGGGCTCAACACCGCTGCTTCTCAGCAGGGCTCACTCACTGCTCCTTCCAGTTTCTGAAAGATAATGACACAATTCCTGAAGACGTGCTTTAACTTTCCTAATCAGATCAGCCTGTGGGACTTGCAGGAGGAACTCTCTTCTAGCCTGAAGAGGCCATAAGGGACTGGATCCACCATTCTCTCCTGGCTGTGTAGGAAGGGGGTTCTCTTTTTAAACTGTTGCTTCCTTAACATATGGCCCAAGTAAGAGCAAATCCTCAGAGATGAGAAAAGAGCCTATTTCAAAGATCTGATCATCTTATCAATATGAGTTTGGAGAAAATTCGGGGTGGATTCAAAAATACCCTCCACCTAATAGGCAACTTCCCAGATGCTGAGTTCACGGGCTTACAAGCCACGAGGACTGGCCTTCCCAGGAGCAAGAGCACAGAATTCACATGCAGGAATTGTTCTGGAAATTGAGCCACCCTGGGCTGCGTTTAAAGAAGTAGGACTTTCAGGATTCTGAGTTGAACCTATTCTTGCCGCTGACTTTCTCTACGACCTTGGGCAAAGCATTTAACCTGTAGGTGCCTCTGCTACAAGAGCACTGTGATTCTCAGCCTGAGATGCAATTTCAAAACAGAAACTCCATCTTAATTTTTCTTGCCTTTCCACCGTTTGATCTCATCATTGCAATGTGGTGGGCTGCTCTCCTGACCTGCTCCACGGCGTTATTAGGAGCCCTCGCTCCTCCCCCAGGGCTGACACAATGCACACCTAGCTGGAAAGGGGCCCCCCTGACGCTGGGACACAGCCAGCTCGCTGTGCCACATGCGGCGTGCGCCCTGAGCTCCCCCATGGACTAGCCCACGCACCCCTCACCAGATCACCAAGCAACCGAACCAAAGGGCCTGAAGCCAGCTTACCTTTTGCCTCAGCTCTGCCTTTGCTGTTGGCACACACAGACCCATATCATCATACCTCCTGAGTGCACGAGAGCAGTAAAACATGCCGCTTAAAACCTCCTCTTGGGGGTAGTGCGGGGGGTTCCTGGGTGGCTCAGTTTCTAAAAGTCTGCCTTCAGCTCTGGCCATGATCCCAGGACCCTGGGATCGAGCCCTGCATCGGGCTCCCTGCTCAGCGGGAAGCCTGCTTCTCCTTCTCCCACTCCACCTGATTGTGTTCCCTCTGTCGCTGTCTCTCTCTGTCAAATAAATAAATAAATCTTTAAAAATAAAAACAAAAACCTCCTCTTGGGTGGAAACAGCTCTGAGCTCAAATCCTGCTGCCGCCCTTTACCAGGTATGAGACCTTCAAGGACCCCTGGAAACTCCCATGGTGTCTACTCCAGTTGGGGGAGAGGAAGAGTCCCAACCTCTTTCGTCCTGAGAATTAAAGGACACACATGTGAAGTGTCTGGCATGCACAGGGTACTCAGTGGCTTCTGACTGTAAGTTTCATTTCCCAAGGACCCTTTTACACTCAGATCTCAACCTTGCAGGATCACTGAGACCAGGACTCTCCATCTTCCCCTCTACAGATATGAAAATGCAGCAGTAACGCTGGAGAGAGAGCATGAGCCCTGGTCTCACGAGTCTCCATTCAGTGCTCTTTCTCCCAAATGACATGCTACTGGCCCTGCCCTGTTTCAGGACTGGTGGGTGACATTTGGTACGTTCTCCACGCTCTACCCATCCCCACGGTGGCATGTTTACCTGGGAGCCCAGGCTTCCATTTTATTTTTGCATTTAAGGTCCACGAATCAATAAGCGTTTCTGTTTGGTTTGTTTCATTTGAGTTCAGTCGAACACACTAGGATCAGTGATCCTGGCACCTGCACCAGACTGGGAGGTAAAAGATGAGAAAATGGTGTGGCTAGTGCACACAACTGGCCTAGGAGCCCACAGCTACTGAACAATGCAGGGAATCGAACCTAGGCCTGTCTAAATGAAGCACGGTCACCATTGTTTGTGTGAGTGGGAAGACAGATGATATTCTCAGACTCTAGATATTGACCGCCAAGTAGGGAAGAGTTATTCTCAAGGCCAGAGAAGGACCCTCAGCCCTACCTGGTTTTACAGGGATGGTTTATGAGCTGAGACTGATGGGTGCATGAGAGAGATCTAGGTGACTAGGAGAAGGAGAGTGATCCAGGAAGGGTATTATAAACAAGTTGATGGAGGCACCAAATAGCATGGGGGTGAAGAGTGGACAGAACTACCCACAAGACAGTATTATTTGGTCAGATGTTCTCAGACTTTGGCATGCATCAGAATCACCTGGAAGGCTTACTAGGACACAGAAGCAGCTGGCTCTAGAGTTTCCTGCTCAAATGGTCTGGAGTGAGCCCAAGAATTTGCAATTCTAGCAAGTTCTTAGGTGATGCTGATTCCACTGGTCCAGGGACACATTCTGAGACCCTCTGGCCTAGGGCATAAAGGTGATAGGAATGTACTTATGTGTTCCCCAGGAGAGAAATGAGAAAAGTCCGTGTCCCTACCTTTCTCTTAATGTCCCCTATTCTAGACAGAGCCAGATGTCTCAGGTTTCCTTCTCTGACCTGAGAGTGAGGTGGGGAATTCCCAGCAGGACTGCTGCTCCAGAAGGAAATCTTGGCATGACCTCCTTGGGTATGGCCTGAGGATACACCAGGCATTTCTCAGCTCTTGGGGGCACCACAGAACCCAAGCTTCCATCTTTAAATTATAATAAGGAATCCCTGCACTAATGGAACACACTTGCCTCAGCCTGTAATTCAGCAAGTGCAGAAGTCTCCCGAGTTACTGCAGAAAGTGGTACCTTGACGCCACGTTGGTGCTCTGGGTGATAGACCACACCCTGCCAGAGACACAACCTGACTCCTAAGTCTCCAGGTTTTAGTGTATTTAACTCAGAGGCTTTTAAAACATTTGGAAATCCTTCTGAGAATGCTTCATAGCAATCAGATCTATTGATCTTACCGTCTTCCATTTCTGGTGCCTCGTTAAACCCACACACATATTTTCCCTGCGTATTCTGCAACTATTGATTGGTTTAATAGTACTCAATTTGTGTGTCATATTTGGAATGATTTTATACATCAGCTACTTGGTTATATTAAATTCTACTTTTTTTCCCCCTAAATCCAGATTCTCCCAGCTGAAAGAACTTAGAGGAGCTATGAAAATTAACAGGTCTTTTCAAAGAAAGTCTTGATCTAATATCACCCTATCTGTCAATTCTCTTTGGCTGTGTGACAAAAATAATCCAATGTTTCCTTTCCTTGAGTATTTCTTTGATTACTACTCTTGGGCTTTATAAAAAATGATTAATACGGTTACTGTTTCCTCACAGGAAATACAATAACTCACCCTGCATTATATAGAAAACAAAGAAATGGAAACATACAAAACTACGCAATGCTTTAATAAAAGTAGACCCCAGTGGCCCTTATGCTCCCCTGAATACTTCCAAAATCTCCAAAGTTCATTAGAGGTCATGTCCAATGGATTGCATTATTTTTTGTGCTATACCCTACATATTTTTAAATTCAGACTTGACACATTCAATGTATTTTAGGCTGAGAGGAAACTCAAGCTCCACGTTTCCTCACACATTTTCTCGATATAATCACTGTAAACGTGAGTTCATAGTGGGTACTATTTACTTTTGTTGGGAGGTCAACATTAATTGAATAATCATAAATACAAGCTTCCTGAGAATGTCTTTAAAATACCAAATCCAGAAGGGTGGTGGCATGGTTCAAAATTTCAAGTGCCAACCTAAGTCATGAATTTCAGACACAAATCTTGTATTTCTTGTCTGAATTCTATGTTTTGTCCTAGAAATTTCCCCCATGTCTAGGGAAATATTGACACAATTCCAGGCAATAATGAGATACTGAAAGACAAAGCATGAGATTTTGTGGGTAGAGAAAGCACCAAGCATTAGATCTGCTCTGAGCTTGAAAACACCTTTCCCAGCTATTCCCAGGACAAGTCCTTCCAACTCTGAGCCACTGTCCTCACCTCCAAAATGGAAATCACATGAAAACAAATCTCATAGGGTTGTGATGTTGTTAAATAAACAAGGAAGTGTTTGCAAAGAGCTTTTAAGAAGAAAAGCAATTTGGGGATCCCTGGCTGGTTCAGTCAGTAGAGCATGCAACTCTTGATCTTGAGGTTTTAAGTTTGGGTACAGAGATTATTTAAATATGCCTGGATAGTTCAGCCAGTTAAGCGTCTGCCTTCAGCTCAGGTCATGGTCCCAGGGTCCTGGTCAAAGGGGAGTCTGCTTATCCCTCTCCCTCTGTCTCCCCACCAGCCGCTCATGCTCTCTTGTGCTCTCTCTTTCAAATAAGTAAATAAAATTTTTAAAAAGTAAAATAAGAAAAATAAAATAAAATCTTTTTTTTTTTTTTACAAAAAGTAAAACAATTTATAAACATAACAGATTATCAGACTTGCCCACAATGCTGAAAATCCAGTGTTCTTTAGAAATGCAACACACAAACTAATAGATACTACTTTGGTGGTTGGCCCAGGACAAAAATTCTAAGTATGAACTCCCACTTTTCCCTAGACCCTTTCCTCCTGCTAAATGGAGATCATCCCATCTTTGTGTCAAATGCAGCATGTGTGCAAATACCTCACGATCATCTTTCACAGGAATTCTTTCCAAGTGAGAAAGCAAGTAATGGGGTCATGGGCTTTCTGAAGTAATACAACCCAGGCTGCCAGTGTGATTTTGATTAGCAAATTCTGTCCCCAGTTTTATTGTATGTGGGTAAGCTGCAGTGTATGATTTCACGCATTTTTTTTTCTGAAGGAAAAAAGAAACTTAGCTATAGGTATTTTATACCTCTCCGTAAGAAAAGACCCTGAAATTCACAAGGAGTCTTTTTAAGACAGCCTATTGCTAATCCATGCTTGGCAATTAATCATAATGCAAATGACAAGCCATGAATTAACAGATAATGCAGCATGATCACTGCGGTCACAGGCTGTCATCATCCCTGTCACTCTGGTCATCCTCTGCCTCATCTCCACCATCCATGGCCAAAGTAATAAAATGTGGGGGCACTCATCTCTTCTGTTTCCATTCTTAAAAAAAATCCAAGTCAGGGGCGCCTGGGTGGCTCATTGGGTTAAGCATCTGCTTTTGGCTCAGGTCATGATCTCGGGGTCCTGGGATCGAGTCCCGCATCCGGCCCTCTGCTCAGCAGGGAGGCTGCTTCCCCGCCCCCCGCCGCCTGCCTCTCTGCCTACTTGTGATCTGTGTCTGTCAAATAAATAAAATCTTTAAAAAAAAAAAATCCAAGTCAGATGAGAATCAGCTCCAGCCAAGCTGGATTTCAGTCTATATTGAGAAAGGTTTCTATAGCTCTCTCTATCCTCTTCTACATTTTTTAAGTCCTGCACTCAATTATTAAGTCCAATGAGCCTCACACAAAGAGAACACATACAAAGGTTATCTACTCTGTCATTAAACTTCAGTGTTCTTGGTCTGCACAGAGTACCTCACATTAATCCAGATGCTGCTTGTTTACTATAGAGTCTTAGTAATTCATGTTGGCATTAACAACACTCAGAAGTATGGGAATAAAAAACCCATTTTTTTTCAAGTAACATTGATTCAATCTTTAACAAACTCAGGTTGCTAACAACTTTAGCTACCCTAAAATTAGATCTCATCTGTAAATCATTAGGGTAGATTTTGGAGCAAAACCAGAAATTTTTGTAATACATTCTTCTTTGGCAGGAATCACTCTGCCTATAAGTTAATTCAGGTGGTATTGCCATCTAGTTATTTGTGGCTGGATTGTACATAGCAACAAGGGGAAAAATTCATATTAGCTTGGTGAATAAGAAATGTTCCATAGCACTGCTAGAATAACAAACTGGCTGATAAGTAAGCTGGTCTGAATTCCGAGTGTCCACAAAGGTCTGGGCATCGGCACACAGCTCCCTCTTTGTCTCATGTCTCCATGACTTCTAAAAGCTTGCTCACAGGACAAATTTGGCAATGGAATTCAGTGAGTCCAGTTACAAAAAAGTACATCTCTGGCACATAAACTGTTTTCTAGTACTAATTCCAACATGAGTGTTTTGGACACATACAGAGAAGTTCAGAAGAGCAAAGGATGCTGCGAATCTCTCCATAGCAAGAAGCTATTTGAACAGAATCTGTCATACCCACACACACATATGGATGCACATATGTATGTGTACACAGATGTGCACACTCACATTCGAACGCACTGGCACAGGCTGAAATCTTGGTCTCTAACCCCTGTGGGTGAATTATGACTTGTTAATGCCTCCAAAACCAGGAGTGGGAGGAAGTGCTTTCTTGAGGTAGCCACTATGTGGAATGACAAAGGGCCCAAGCTTTGTGTCCTGAGAGGCCTGGCTTAGACATGAACTATATATGGTCAAATCCCCCAACAGCTCTGATCCTCAATTCCTTCCTCTGTGAACTAGGGATAAAACACATGCTTCAGGGTGCCTGGGTGGCTCAGTGGGTTAGAGGCTCTGCCTTCGGCTTGGGTCGTGATCCCGGGGTCCTGGGATTGAGCCAGCATCGGGCTCTCTGCTCGGCAGGGAGTCTGCTTTCCCCTCCCCTTATGCCTGCCTCTCTGCCTACTTGCAATCTCTCTCTCTCTGTCAAATAAATAAATAAATAAATCTTAAAAAAAAAAAAAAAAACACAACACATGCTTCATAATGTTGGTATGAAGACTTAATGAGATTATGTCCAAGGAACACCCCCAGCCCAGTGGTGCATATCATTAGGGGAAACCCAGCAATGCCTGCAGAATGGCACACGTGAGAGTTGAGCCAATTTCCCAAGGAAGAAAGAAGTTGAGAGAAGGACTAAAAGAATCCAACTCCATGTCATGTGAAAAACTCAACCGACAAGGCAAGGAAGCCCATCATAGCCCAGCAGTCTGAGTCTTCACCTTATTTCTTTTCTTTTTTTTTTTTTTTAAAGATTTTATTTATTTATTTGTCAGAGAGAGAGGGAGAGAGAGTGAGCGAGCATAGGCAGACAGAGTGGCAGGCAGAGGCAGAGGGAGAAGCAGGCTCCCTGCCGAGCAAGGAGCCCGATGCAGGACTTGATCCCAGGACGCTGGGATCATGACCCGAGCTGAAGGCAGCTGCTTAACCAAATGAGCCACCCAGGCGTCCCTTCACCTTATTTCAAAACAACTGCCTACTTCTGTTTGCCAGAGAGCACATTTGCTATTCCACCAAACTGTGAGTCACATGCTATAGAAAACAAAGAGATTTATTTATTTATTCCATAACATTCTTCTATAGACAGGGTGAATACAACAACTTACCATCTTTAAGCTAAAAGATAAAGTTATTCTACAAGATTCTTCCATCTCCAGAAGTCCAAGTTAACAGAGAAGCCCCATCCTTGTCTCTCCATCCTTTACCCTCTGGTTCCCCATTATGTAGACAGAATTTTGGATCTACCAAAGAATTGGTAGAATCCAGCAGGGTTAGCTTCCAACCTTCTCGCCACAGTTCTGTATCACTCTTGTCTTCCAGACTACTACTGTATTTTATCTCATTTGTAATAGAAGTGCTTTGGATCTATCTTAGAATTCCAGTCCTTTTTCATTCTTTATGCCGTTGCTGGCCTTGTACTTACTGTTCTTCTTCTCATCTTTCAGTTTTTAAAATATTTAGTGGACATCGCAGTTTCTCTTTATACTTGCCATAGTCCACCATAAAACCAGCAGCATACAGTGGCAGTGATGTTGCCTGCTCTGATTCACTTCAAGAGACTGTTGGATGCTCATTATCATTTTTTTAGGACATTGTGCAATTTAATCATGTTCAGAAAATTTCATTTTCTACATGGAATGTATGTCTACTTGGTTTATCCATATTCTGTCATTTCATATGAAATTGGGTGGGGGGAAGGTGGAGGAGGAAATTTTGAAGGAAAAAAAGAGGAAGTTTTGCTACCTGGATTCCAACTCACTGGATTTGGAAAAAGATCGGCTTCCAGAAATTGACCAAGATGAATTAAGACTACATACATTCAAGCACAAGTTTAATTTCTAACCATCCTCTTTTTAAACGTTTGAGCTGTAGTAGGTTCAAAAAGTGGGTCTGAGTGCAGAGTTCACATTGCTTCGATGTGGAGTCTAGTGTGATTTTTCCGATCTACATCTGTCCATGGCTTTAATAATTCAGATCGTTCTGAGTTTGGGGCACCTGTGTTTGTGAAGGTTCTCTTTTGTTCAAAGCGATTTTCTGTGACCCGAGTCACTGGTTCTTCTTTTAACTGTGTCCTTCCAGCTCCACAAAGGAGATACCATATTTTTATTTATAAGGATCGCCTCGCCACTTTTTTCAGGATAGTGGAGATAAATCATTTTATCTTACAAATTATATTTTCCCAATGTTTTACCATGATTGGGTCTGATGTCCTCAGAAGCATTTCTCTAAAAAGTGCATATATTTCACTGAAAATCATATAAAATCCAATTGCACTGGGCTATTAATCCTATTTAGGTTAAGGCATGTTTAATTATCCATTTACTTTATTTCTCACCAAAGGACTTCAGGACCCTGACTTATCTCACAGAATCACTATCCCAGGTCACTGCTGCCCTGGTACTATTTAAAAGAATCCCATGAGATTAACTCTAAGACTTCTAAAAAAAGAAAAGAAAAGAAAGAAAGAGAGAAAAAGAGAAAGAAAGAAAGAAGAAGGAAGGAAGAGAGAGAAGCAATGATTTACTTAGGAATTATGTTGATTGGCTAAATCTCCATGAAAGAGAGTAAGAATGAAATATACAAGAAAGAAAATGGTTCTTCCCCAGCCCTCTAACTTCCATGAGGGGTGTGGCCCCTAAACCCTCCCTGGCCTTTGCTTTGCCCCACCCACAGCCTGGAGGAAAATGAGTTACCTGGAGGGTAACTTCTCCTGGAGGGGAGTGAGTTACCTGGCTCAAGACTGTAGATGGGCCATTGGCGTGGCTGGTCCTCTCCCTTTCTGGAGCCAAGTCCCCACAGGAAGCAATCATTCTCCCTGGCTCTTCCCTGTCATTTGTTTTACAGGAGGAGAACCCCAGCAGCAACACATGCAGCCTATGACTGCTGGAGTTCTATAGTGGAAAATCCACTTTGCTGTGCACCCAAGGCATGTTCTCCAGAATCAGCTTTATGACAAGAAAGGGAATCTAATTATAGACTCCATGAGACCCCTTTCCTTCATAATATGCTGCCCAGACCCAAAGCATGCACATATAATTAGTGACCTGCTGGCACCTTCCTCCTCTCCGTTACCTATTGCCCAACCAACCACCACACCCCAAGTTCGGGCATGAAACACTTACCTATAGTCACATGGGGGTTATTAATGATCCCAGATTTTATAATAATTCCCAACACGTAACCTATATTTCTCCCTTTACTGCTAGAGTATTGAATGAAGGTAAGGTAAGTAAAAAGCACAGTGTTCTCAGCATAAAAAACATTTGACAAATTCACAACGATGAAACAATGATGATAATGTACATCAACACTTGAGTTACCTGGGACTGTCAATGGATGAGCTGATCCAGATGGCTAAATAATTCTGGAAGCTGTTAAAAAAATAAATAAATAAATAAATTCAGCTGAGGAAATTTAAAGATCTAACTGGCTTTATTGGACAATTCATGAATCAGGCAACATCCCATCTAGAATGTAAAAGGAACTCTGCCAAGCTATAGAAAAGGAAAGGATTGTAAAGGCGGAAAGAGGCCAGAGAAAGAATATTATTGGCAAAGAATGCATTGTTTCAGGAAAGATGGCCTTCCCAAGAGGAACCAAAGGGTCTATCAGATAGATTAACTCACTAACTCTGACTAGGTAATTCCATGTTGACTGGTTAAAGTTTACATTTCTGGGCATGGGGTCAGGGTTGAAACTGCAGTTAGTTGAGATATAAGTCTTGGTTTACTGACACGGGGTTTAGCATAAGTGACTCCTTTTGGGGCCTGCTGTCAGCCTCCTTTTGAATAAAGTCAGTAGAAAACCTAATAGCAGAAAGTCAGAGTTCAGATCCTGACTCATTTTTTTCACCTGAGGGCTTTTATAGAAACTACTCATCTCTTTAAGACATTCAATTAATATTCAAATGGGGAAAACAGCTAGCCTATTGTAAAAGATCTGCTGAGCTAATAAAGATGAAAGGATGTGTTTCTATGAGTAGTATTCTAAATACTTGAGAATTAATACCTCAAATGATGAGTAGTATTCTAGATACTTGAGAATTCCTCAAATTAATAAAATTTTATTTCATTATAATTTAAATTCTATTAAAAATAATTTGACAATTTTTTTAAATTTTTCTCATTATAAAACAAGTATATACTTAGAGAAAATTTAGCAAGAGAGAAAAAATTAAAATCTCTCATAAATTCCACTATCCAGAAATACACTCTTAATACGGCAGTGTCATTTTATCTGATTGTTTTAAATGTATGGGGCATCATATACAGTTTTTGTCTGTCCTTATGTTTAGCTAGCCCAGTGGTTCTCAACTGGAAATGCTTTTTGCATCCCCCTCCCGCCAGTGACATTTAGCAAAGTCTAAAGTTATTTTCTTTGTTCTGTGTATGTGGGGTAGGGACTCGTTACTGATATCTAGTGCCTAAAAGCAAGAGATGTTGCTGAACATCCTATAATGCACAGAACAGTGCCTCAAAATGAAGAATTACCAAGCCCAAAATGTCAACAGTGCCAAAATTGAGAAACCCTGGCCTAGCCTCATATCCCAAAGCATCAGGGAAGCTTTCCCTCCCCAAAACAGCCACTATTATTTGCTGCTGCACAAAAACACTGCAGAACGTATAGTATTTAGAAAGACATTTAGAAAACTGAATGAAGAAGATATCTGTGAGTCCCCACCGGCCTTTTGATCTCCATTGTTCAACTCCAAATCCATCACATCAATACAATGTCATACAAGCATCACTGCAAAAGAAATACCAAAACCATCATCCACCAGGCTGCACATCTGTTTAACTACTTTGTGTAAGTAGTTCTTCATCCTAATCCTCCAAATATCTAATTCTATTAAAGGTTTTCATCTTGACATTTTCATCTTGTTATATGAAATTTCTAAGAATAGATTTGACATTATTTTCTCTGACAATTTATTCAAACTAAACAAATAACCGATCTCCACTTCTATCTCTCAGATCATTTTGTCCATCTTTTCCTCCCCAAGTCCTGAGCCACCGTCCACTTGGGCACCCTATTTTCATATCCTGCTTTTCCCTTAAACTGGAAATCCTGATTGGGGGGGCATCAAACTTTATTCAAACTATGGGAAGACTAGGAATTAGAAGACCTGAATCCAGTTTTCTTTCTTACTTAATCTCACATCTCATTTGCTTGGATATAAAATGATTGACTTCTGAAAATCACCCTGATGCCCTCAAAGCACTGCTACAAAGTTCAAATGAAAAAAATGTGCCTTGAGTTCTTGGACAATTTTGAGCCAGCAGATGCAAAATAATCAAAAGTGAAAACAGTAGATTTGCAGTAGTCAGCACCTAAGATGGCCCTGATGATCTGCATTCCCAGTCCTCCTGTTCTCATGTGATCCCCTCCCCTGGAGTGTGGGGCTAAATACATGAAATCAAGTCTAATGATCAAAATATGGCAGGAGACATGGGACATCACTTTTAAGATGTGGTTGTAAAAACGCAGTGGCTTTGGTCTTAGATGCTTTCTTGGGTCCCTCACTCTGGGGGAACACAATTGTTGTGTGAAGTAGCCTTGTGGAAACATCCCCATGAGTGAGTCAGGGCCCTCCAGCAGCTGTGTGGGTGAGCTTGGAAGCAGAGCCTCCACCACTGGAGCTTGGGGACCAGTATAGCTAGCCAACACCTTTGATTACCACCTAGAAAGAGACCCTAAACCAGAATAATGGAGCTAATCCATTCCTGGATTCCTGACCCACTAGGAAATAATAAATGTAAGTTGTCCCCAAATGCTAAGTTTTTATGTTGTTTATTCAAGTGCCAGGTTAAGGTCTCATAGCATTCCTCAGCATACTGATGACTTCTGATAGTTTTTTGACTGATCTCTGCTGGAGGCTTAGTTGCCTCCTGCTTTTGGTTCTTGCGACAATGCCTTTACTCCAGCCCATAGTCTTCTCTTTTCACCCTGGAGTCACAGAGAGAAGTACGGTCACTGACTCTGGAGGCAGCAAATCTTTGGGGAAGACGTACCTCCGTAGCGAATTTGGTGGGAACTTCAAGTTTCAGATGAATTCAGAATTCATATTCATTTGTCACTCTCTTAGAGTTCTCCATTCCAGATTATAAAAAGTGAAAAAGAGAAAACTGGGGGGAAAAAAAGTGAAGATTTAAATAAACCTTCCTATTCAAATATCAAAATTTTTTCTTAAAAAATTGCTATATATTCAATGAATACTATTCCTTTTAGGAAAGTTATACATAGAACCAATGAGTATCTTTGGCATATCTTCTTTTTTTACGGTGTTTAGCGACAACATTGTTTAACAAGGTAGTTAGCTAAGCACCTTCATTTCTGTGGATTATATTTCAAAGTATTTGACTTTTCTTTGTTTGCCTTAAGCAGATCCATGCAATAAGGTGTAACCATGCATGCCTTTATGTGGACATTACTCATAATACATAGAGTCAATTTAGTCCAGTACATGTTTTTTGTCTCTGTTCCTCGGTTGCTAAGTCACCCCATGGATTAGTCTTTATTTTACACAATTTTATGCCTTGTGTCTTTGGAAACGCCATGAATTCTCAATTATCTGTGGACTATTTAAACTATTTAGCGGACTGTATGAGGAATTTAAAATTTCTTGGAGTTTCTGCATCTCTTCAGCCTGTTCTCAATCAGCTCCCTTTCTCCACCTGGTAATTTTGCTACCTGTGAGTAAACACATCTTCATTTTTATATGAGTCATTATAAAATAACATAAGGAGTGCTTATTATCTGTGCTTATTTAGTATATTCCCTGTGGGGGGGAAATATACAAATACCTCTTCAATGTCGGCTCTGTGAGTAGACCCCGTTATTAATTCAGCTAATCAAGTTATTTTTTATTACTATGTTCAATTAGCCCACATATAGTACATCATTAGTTTTTTTTATTTTTTATAAAGTTTTAAATGCATTTCTGTTCTTTCCCACACCTGTGCCAAGGTTCATGGAAAAAGAAATGGAGAAGTTATTTATGGAGTTTGTGTTGGTAGCTCTTTTGCCCTCAATTTACAATTGTGGCAGAGAGATGGTTGTGATATGAATTTGAACATGAGTGAAAATAAGACAGACCTAAGGACTCAGGAGCAGAGATACAGAGTGGTTTTGGTTTTTTTTTTTTCAAGTCCTATACCAAATTCACTGACTTATGTCACTGGAGATCTGATCACTGTATCGTAATATTGAACAGGAGAAAAAGGTAAGTTGTTTGGTACTCCTGAACAGAACAGAAGGCAGCTCATTTCCTACCGGCATGGAACTTCTGAAAATTTCAACAATAATGTATATTTGATGAAAGAGATGGGTTTTCGGCCTTTATGCAACTCTGTATTAACATAGCACGCTTGGTACCGTGCCTGTATACTTCAATGATAAATGGCATCCATTCAGCTTTTCCAAATGCAGAAGGAAGGATAATTAAAACCAACCATCTTATCTCAGAGATGTGTGAAGATTAATAAAATGATTTCTGTAAAGGTCCCTGAGCTTTTGGAAAGAAGAATACACCATACAACGTATTACTATGTAGTTTAATTTGTAGTTATGTGAGGTAGTTTATAAGCACTTTACATCAAATGAAAAACATAATTAGTGCTACATTAATGCTTCAAAGGTCATTTTATATACAAGGCAATAAATGTAAAATTTGAGGATATAATCATGAATTAATTTATTGCACAGCATATGTTGTGTATATTAAGAGATAGGTTTTAGAATTTAATTAATAATAAAAAAATGATAAAATAAGAACCCTGCAGGTAAGCTACTTGGTTTTCTTCAACTCACAACTAGATGAAAACACTTTGAAGAATCCTTTACTGCTCTCTAGGTCTGTGTGAATTCCAAATTAAGGACAGGCTTCAGCAGACAATAGAGTCAAATTTGGAAGAGAACTTGCTTCAACTTATAACCTAGTTACAGTGGACCAGCTAGATTGAATTGGATTGGATTGGAGAGAAGATGGAAGTAAATAGATCAGATTGGTCTGATGCAGTGGTTCACACAAGTAATAGGACCTGGAGTTGGATGATGATGGTGAAATGGAAAGCAGGGACCAGAAGAAATATTATTAAAGAGTAGCCATTCGGGTCTTGCAACTGACAGCACAGAAGAAGAAGCTGTCCTTTTGTTGTAGAGACACTGCCAGTATGGAGGTCTGGGTCTGGAACAAGGCTGTCTTAGTACATCGGGGCTGCTATAACAAAACGCCACAGCTGATTGCCTTATAAACAGCAAACATGGTGCGCCTGGGTGGCTCAGTGGGTTAAGCCGCTGCCTTCGGCTCAGGTCACGATCTCAGGGTCCTGGGATCGAGTCCCGCATCGGGCTCTCTGCTCAGCAGGGAGCCTGCTTCCCCCTCTCTCTCTCTCTGCCTGCCTCTCTGCCTACTTGTGATCTCTGTCAAATAAATAAAATCTTTAAAAAATAAAAATAAAATAAACAGCAAATAGGTCTTTCTCACAGCTGGGGAGACTAAGAAGTCCAGAATGGTGGAGCTGACAGATTTGGTATTTAGCAAGGGCCTCCTCATTCATGAATGGGGCCTTCTTGCTGTGACCTCAACATGGCAGAAGGGCCTAGGGAGATCGTCAGGGCTGTTTTATAATAGTACTAACAGTATCCACAGGTCTCCACCCTCATGCCTCCCTAAAAACCCCACCTCCTAATACCATCATACTGGACATTGGGCTTCAATATATACATTTTGGGGATGGGATATTCAACCACAGTAATTCAACCCCGGGCCCCCACAAATTCATAATCTCCCATGTCATCAGCTCAAAAACCTAACTCCAAAGTCTCATCTAAATAAGACATAGGTGAGACTCCACTTGTGAACCTATGGAATCCAACATGTTATGCACTTCCAAAATACAATGCTGGGGCAGGCACAGGAGAGATATTCCCATTCTAAAGGAAAGAAACAAAAAAGAAAAATGAGTAACTGGTCCAAGGTAAGTCCAAAACCTACAAGCCAAACATGAAACCCAAGTCTCAAGAACAGTCCTCTTTGGTTCAATGCCCACCCTATTGACCCACTAGTGTGAGAGTTGGGTCCCCAAGGCTCAAGGAAGTTCTGCCCCTGTGACTCTGCTGAAAGCAGCCCACCCAGCCACACTCACTCAAGTGTGCCTACATCTCTCCCAGGCAAGAAGCACATGCCTTGACTCTACAGATCTGGGTGAGGTTGGCCCTGTCTTCCAATTGGCTAGGCTTTGCTTTAGTGGAGGCTCTCTGCAGTAGCCCTAAACCCACAGCACCCCTCTCAGCCTAGCTGGCATACCTGACAGTTGGGGCAGCCTTGGGTGATTCCAGCTTGCTCCATCCTTTATCCTTGTGCTTTGCTGGACTCAATGCATGCCACCCTGGGGGCCTGCTGGAGTCACACCTGGGGCAACTGAGGAGCATGTTTCTGGAACCCAGGAAGCAGAGTCCACAATGTGAGGAGCCACCCTGGAGAGGCAGCTTCCCCTTTGAAATTGTTCTGACCCCCAGGCCCTTGGACTCTAGCCTGAGAAGGGAGAAGCAGCTCCTGATCTCTGAATTGCCTTGGGGGTCATTCTTCCATTGTCTTGGACCACAGTGGTTGGTCCTGGTTTGTTTAGATAGCTGACTAATCTCCATATTGTTTTATCTAGCTTCTGTTGAGATGGCCAGGCCATACTCAGATCCTTATTAAATTTGGCCACACCCTTTCTGTACTTTCCCAAGCAAGCTTTTTGTCTTGCCTTTCAGTATGGTTCAGTTGATAATTTTCAAACTTACATTCTGCTTCCGTTTTGATGAACAATTCCATCTTTAAATCATTTCTCTCTTGTCACATTTTACTATAGGCATTCAAGAGAATTCAAGTTGTACTTTCAAAAATTTGCTCAAATATTTTCTCAGCTAAATTCCCAATTTTATTGCTCACAAGTTCTGCTTTCCACAAAACACTAGGATATGAATGTAATTCAGCCAAGTTCCTTACCACTTTTTAATAAGGATCACCTTTTCTTCAATTTTAAGTAACATTTTCCTCATTTCGGGCTACATCCTCATCAGAATGGCATGTGCTATCCATATTCCCCAATATTTCGTTCAAGACCACATAGATCTTCTCCAAGAACATTGCAGCTTTTTCTAGCATGTGCCTCCAAACTCTCCTAACTTCTAGGCATTACTCAATTGTAAATTCCAACTGCTTCTACATTTTTAGATATGTTTGACAGCAGTACTCCTACATCTCAATACCAGTTTTCTATATTAGTCAGGGTTCTCCAGAAAAACAAAAGCAATGATAGATGATAGATAGATAGATACATAGATAAATAGATAGATAGATAGATACATGCATACATACTTACATACATATGATGATACATACATACAAAGTTTCAAGGAAATTTATTATAAGGAATTGGCTCACATGGTTAGAGGCTGAGATATCCTACAATCAGCAGTCTGCAAGTTGGAGAACCAGGGAAACCAGTAGTATAATTCAGTCCAAGGCCAAAGGCATGAGGATTGGGTTGCTGATGATATAAGCTAGGATCTGAGTCTGGAGGACTGAGAGTTGGTGTCTGAGGGCTGGGGAAGATAGATGTCTCAATTCCAACAGAAAGTGAATATACTAGTCCTGCCTTTGCCTTTTCATTCCATCCAGGCCCTCAAGAGATTACATAATACTCACCCATATTGGGGAGGTCCATCTGCTTTACTTAGTTTACCAATACCAACGCTAATTCCTTCAGGAGATAGACTGAAATACACACCCAGCAATGATGCTTTACCAGCTACCTCAGTATCTCTTACCCAGTCAAGTTGACACAAGTGCTATTTAAAAGAACTTTCTGTAATGATGAGAATGTTCTATATTTGCACCCCAAGATGGTAGCCACCAGGCACATGTAGCTATCAAACCCTTGAAATGTACTATTGTACCTAAGGGGGGCTGAACTTCAATATTTCATTTTAATTGAGCTAAGCTTAAAATTAAAAAAGTTCCTGTGGCTAATGGTGATCATATTAGTCAGTGAACATCAGGAATGGATTAATAGTATCAGAAGTGCCATTAGTTGTAATAGAAAAGCCAGGGCCAAAAGTTTGCTTGGGAACTGGTAGGGAGCACAGATAGCTCATGAGTATACCACAGAAGAAAAAATATATATACATTGTAATATCACATGGTGGAAAAGTAGATAAGAGCTACAAATAAGTCTTTAAAAAAATAAGTAGGGAGGAGTCAAGATGGCAGAGGAGTAGCAGACTGAGATGACATCAGGTCACAGGAGTTCAGCTAGATAGTTATCAAACCATTCCAAACACCTACAAACCCAACAGGAGATCGAAGAGAAGAAGAACAGAAATTCTAGAAACAGAAAATCGACCACTTTCTGAAATGTAGGACATACAGAGAAGTGAATCCAAAAAGACGGGAAAATAGACCACGGGGTGAAGGGGTGGCTCCCAGCAAGTGGTGGAGTAGCAGAGCACAAAATCCAAACTTTTAAAAGTCTGTTCCACTGAGGGACATGGCTCCAGAGGCTAAGTGGGGATCTAGCCCTCACAGAGACAGTGTGGTCTCAGGTCCCGCGGGGTCACAGAAGTATCAGGGGTGTCAGAGTGTAGCAGAGCTCACAGGTATCAGGGCAGGGAAGCCAGCTGCAGAGACATAGCTGAGGAGTGAGCTCTCAGCTCAGGGTTACCTTAAACTGTGATCCACAGCACAGTTGGACCACTGCTCTTTGAGCAGGGACCCCACAAGTGGCAGATCCAGGGAAACCCACCTCCATCTACCAAAAGAGCAGAGGGGCAGGATCTGTCAGGTTTGGAGACTCCAAACGGGGCTGTGTGCCAGAGACAGAAATGCTTGGTCACAGACCAGGTGAGCTCAGAGCACACCCGGAGACCAAGGAGCAGTGATTGACTGCTTTTCTCTGAAAGCACACTGAGGAGTGGGGCCCTGAGCTCTTGGCTCATCCCGGCTGGAGATTGGGAAGCCACCATTTCCATTCCTGTCCTCCAGAGCTCTACGGAAAGCATTCAGGGAAAAAAGCTACCTAGAGTGAACCTGAGCAGATTACTTAGCCCAGCTCCTGGCAAGGGTGGTGCAATTCCACCTTGGGCAAAGACATTTGAGAATCATGGCAATAGGCCTCTCCCCCAGAAGATCAGCAAGAACATCCAGCCAAGACTAAGCTCACTGATCAAGGACAACAGAGGAATTCCAGAGGAGGCAAAAGCAAAGCATGTAATTCATGGCTTTCTCCCCATGATTCTTTGGTCTGGCAAGTTAATTAAATTTTTTTAATTTTGTTTTTTCTTATTCTAATTTTTTTTAACTTTTCCTCTTTTCTCTTTAACGTTTTTTAACTAGTTTATCTTAACAGTACCTTTCTTTTAAAAAAAATCTTTTAAACCTTCATTATTATAGTCATATTTTATCCTTCATTGTTTCTAACTTTATTTTTTTGTATACATATAGGGTTTTTTCTTCTAAAAAATTTTGGGATAGAATTTCTTCTAATAGATCAAAATATACCCTAAATCTAGCACAGGGCTTTGTTCTAGTCTCCAGCCTGAGCAAATTCTCTCCACTTTCTTTTTCTTTCTTTTTCCAACCAAATTATCTTATCAATTCCTTTTTTAGAATTTTTTTTAAAATTTTCATCTTTACAGTCATAGTCCATCCCTTCATCATGTTTACCCTTATTTTTGTATATATGTAAGTCTTCCTTTCTTTAAAATTTTGGGAGGTAGTTTCTTCTAAGAGACCAAAATACACCCCAAATCAAGTAGGTGGCTCTGTTCTATTCACCAGTCTCATAAATATGTGTTTTTTAATTTTAAAAAAAAATTTTAAACTTCTTTTTACCGTCTTTCTTCTCCCCCTGATTTGGGGTCTATTCTGATTTGGTTAGCATACATTTTTCTTGGGGTTTTGCCACCCTTTTAGTATTTTATTATCTCGTTCATATATTCTTATCTGGATAAAATTACCAGGCAGAAAACTCGCCATAAAAAAAAAAAAAAAAGGACAAGAGGCAGTACCAAAGGCTAGGGACCTAATCAATATGGACATTGGTTATATGTCAGATCTAGAGTTCAGAATGATGGTTCTCAAGGTCCTAGATGGGCTCTAAAAAGGCATGGAAGATATTAGAGAAACCCTGTCTGGAGAAATAAAAGCCCTTTCTGGAGAAATAAAAGAACTAAAGTCTAACCAAGCTGAAATTTTAAAAAAACTATTAATGAGGTACAATAAAAAAATGGAGGTTCTTACTGCTAGGATAAGTGAGGCAGAAGAGAGAATTAGTGATATAGAAGACCAAATGATGGAGAATAAAGAAGTTGAGCAAAAGAGAGACAAACAACTCCTGGACCACGAGGGGAGAATTCGAGAGATAAGTGATATCATAAGACAAACAATATTAGAATAATTGGGATTCCAGAAGAAGAAGAAAGAGAGAGGGGAGCAGAAGGTATATTGGAGAGAACTATTATAGAGAATTTCCCTAATATGGCAAGGGGAACAAGCATCAAAATCCAGGAGGTGCAGAGAACCCCCCTCAAAATCAATAAGAATAGGTCTGCACCCCATCATCTAATAGTAACACTTACAAGTCTTAGTGACAAAGAGAAAATCCTGAAAGCAGCTCAGGACAAGAAGTCTATAACATAAAATGGTAAAAATATTAGATAAGCAGCAGACTTATCCACAGAGACCTGGCAGGACAGAAAGAAGTGGCATGATATATTCAGAGCACTAAATGAGAAAAACATGCAGCCAAGAATACTATATCCAGCTATGCTGTCATTGAAAATAGAAGGAGAGATAAAAAGCTTCCAGGACAAACAAAAACTAAAATAATTTGTAAACACCAAACCAGACCTTCAGGAAATATTGAAATTCTAAGCAAAGAGAGAGCCTTAAAGTAGTAGACCAGAAAGGAACAGAGACAATATACAGTAACAGTCACCTTATAGGCAATACAATGGCATGAAATTAACATCTTTCAATAGTTACCCTGAATGTAAATGGGCTAAATGCTGCAATCAAAAGACATAGGGTATTAGAATGGATTAAAAACCAAAATATATCAAAATGCTGTCTACAAGAAACTCATTTTAGACCCGAAGACACCTCCAGATTTAAAGTGAGAGGGTGGAAAATAATTTACCATGCTAATGGACACCAAAAGAAAGCTGGAGTGGCAATCCTTATATCAGATAAATTAGATTTTAAGCCAAAGACTGTAATAAGAGATGCAGAAATACACTATATCACACTCCAAAGAGTCTGTCCAACAAGAAGATCTAACAATTTTAAATATCTATGCCCCTAACATGGGAGCAACCAACTATATAAACCAATTAATAACAAAACCAAAGAAACACATAGACAATAATACAATAATAGTAGGAGACAACCCCCCTCACTGAAATGGACTGATCATCCAAGCAAAAGGTCAACAAGGAAATAAAGACCTTAAACGACACACTGGACCAGATGTACATCACAGATGTATTCAGAACATTCCATCCCAAAGCAGCAGAATACACATTCTTCTCTAGTGCATATGGAACATTCTCCAGAATAGATCACATCCTGGGTCACAAATCAGGTCTCAACCAGTACCAAAAGATTGGGATCATTCCCTGCATATTTTCAGACCACAGTGCTCTGAAGCTAGAACTCAATCACAAGAGGAAAGTTGGAAAGAACCCAAAACATGGACGCTAAAAAGCATCCTACTAAAGAATGAATGGGTCAACCAGAAAATTAAAGAAGAATTGAAAAAATTCATGGAAACAAATGAATGAAAACACAAGTGTTCAAAATCTATGGGATATAGCAAAGGCAGTCCTGAGAGGAAAATATATAGCAATACAAGCCTTTCTCAAGAAACAAGAAAGGTCTCAAATACACAACCTAACCCTACACCTAAAGGAGCTGGAGAAAGAACAGCAAAAAAAGCGCCTAAACCCAGCTGGAGAAAAGAAATAATAAAGATCAGGGGCGCCTGGGTGGCTCAGTGGGTTAAAGCCTCTGCCTTCAGCTCAGGTCATAATCTCAGGGTCCTGGGATTGAGCCCCACATTGGGCTCTCTGCTCAATGGGGAGCCTGCTTCCCCCTCTTTCTCTTTCTCTGCCTGCCTCTCCACCTACTTGAGATCTCTGTCTGTCAAATTAATAAATAAAATCTTAAAAAAAAGAAATAATAAAGATCAGGGCAGAAATCAATGAAACAGAAACAAACAAACAAACAAAACAGTAGAACAAATCAACGAAACTAGGAGCTGGTTCTTTGAAAGAATTAATAAGATTAATAAACCCCTAGCCAGACTTATCAAAAAGAAAAGAGAAAGGACCGAAATTAATAAAATCATGAATGAAAGAGGAGAGAACACAACCAACATCAAAGAAATACAAACAATTATAAAAACATATTATGAGCAACTATATGCCAGCAAATTTGACAATCTGAAAGAAATGGATGGGTACCTAAAGATGTATAAACTACCAAAACTGAACCAGAAAGAAATGGAAAACCTGAACAGACCCATAACCAGTAAGGAGATTGAAGCAGTCATCAAAAATCTCCCAACAAACAAGGCCCAGGGAGATGGCTTCCCAGGGGAATTCTACCAAACATTTAAAGAAGAATTAATTCCTATTCTCCTGAAACTGTTCCAAAAAATAGAACTGGAAGGAAAACTTCCAAACTCATTTTATGAGGCCAGCATTACCTTGATCTCAAAACCCCATCAAAAAAGAAAATTACAGACCAATATCCTTGATTAACACAGATGCAAAATTCCTCACCAATATACTAGTCAATAGGCTCCAAAAGTACATTAAAAGGATTATTCACCACGACGAAGTAGGATTTATTCCAGGGCTGCAAGTTTGGTTCAACATCCGCAAATCAATCAATGTGATATAATACATTAATAAAAGAAAGAACAAGAGCCATATGATACTCTCAATAGATGCTGAAAAAGCATTTGACAAAGTACAGTATCCTTTCTTGATCAAAACTCTTCAAAGTGTAGGGATAGAGGGTACATACCTCAATATCATCAAAGCCATCTATGAAAAACCCACAGTGAATATCATTCTCACCAGAGAAAAACAGAGCTTTTCCGCTAAGATCAGGAACATGGCAGGGATGTCCATTATCACCACTGCTATTCAACATAGTACTAGAAATCCTAGCTTCAGCAATCAGACAACAAAAAGAAATTAGAGGCATCCAAACTGGCAAAGAAGAAGTGAAACTATCACTCTTTGAAGATGATATGATACTTTATGTGGAAAACCCAAAAGACTCCACTCCAAATCTGCTAGAACTTGTACAGGAATTCAGTAAAGTGTCAGGATATAAAGTCAATGCACAGAAATCAGTTACATTTCTACACACCAACAGCAAGACAGAAGAAAGAGAAATTAAGAAGTCCATCTCATTACAGTTGCACCCAAAACCATAAGATACCTAGGAATAAACCAACCAAAGAGGCAAAGAATACAAAGTTTTCTGTACTCAGAAAACTATCAAGTACTCATGAAAGAAATTGAGGAAGACACAAAGAAATGGAAAATTTTTCCATACTCCTGGATTGTAAGAACAAATATTGTGAAAATGTCTATGCTACCTAAAGCAATATATACATTTAATGCAATCCCTATCAAAATACTATCCATTTTTTTCAAAGGTATGGTACAAATAATCCTAAAATTTATATGGAACCAGAAAAGACCCTGAATAGCCAGAGGAATGTTGAAAAAGAAAGCCAAAGTTGGAGGCATCACAATTCCAGACTTCAAGCTCTATTACAAAGCTGTCATCATCAAGACAGTATGGTACTGGCACAAAAACAGACACATACTCACAAAACAAACTGAGGGTTGCTGGGGGGAGGGGGGTCGGGAGAGGGGGTTGGGGTAATGGACATTGGGGAGGGTATGTGCTATGGTTAGTGCTGTGAAGTGTGTAAACCTGGTGATTCACAGACATGTACCCCTGGGGATAAAAATACATTATATGTTTATAAAAAATAAAAAAATTTAAAAAAACCCTCAATAAAATTAAAAAAAAATAGACACATAGATCAATGGAACCAAAGAGAGAGCTCAGAAATGAACCCTCAACTCTATGGTCAACTGATCTTCGACAAAGCAGGAAAGAATGTCCAATGGAAAAAAGACAGCCTCTTCAACAAATGGTGTTGGGAAAATTGGACAGCCATAAGCAGAAAAATGAAACTGGACCATTTCCTTACACCACATACAAAACTAGACTCCAAATGGATGAAAGACCTCAATGTGAGAAAGGAGTCCATCAAAATCCTTGAGGAGAACACAGGCAGGAACCTCCTTGACCTCAGTCACAGCAACTTCTTCCTAGACACATCGCCAAAGGCAAGGGAAGCAAGGGCAAAAATGAACTATTGGGACTTCATCAAGATCAAAAGCTTTTGCACGGCAAAGGAAACAGACAACAAAACCAAAAAACAATGGACAGAATGGGAGAAGATATTTGCAAAAAACCTATCAGATAAAGGGCTAGTATCCAAAATCTATAAAGAATTTATCAAACTCAACACTCAAAGAACAAATAATCCAATCAAGATATGGGCAGAGGACATGAACAGACATTTCTGCAAAGAAGACATCCAGATGGCCAACAGACACATGAAAAAGTGCTCCACATCACTCGGCATCAGGGAAATACAAATCAAAACCACAATGAGATACAACCTCACACCAGTCAGGATGGCTAAAATTAACAAGTCAGGAAATGACAGATGCTGGCAAAGATGCGGAGAAAAGGGAACCCTCCTACACTGTTGGTGGGAATGCAAGCTGGTGAAACCACTCCGGAAAACAGCATGGAGGTTCCTCAAAAAGTTGAAAATAGAACTACCCTATGGCCCAGCAATCGCACTACTGGGTATTTACCCTAAAGATACAAACGTAGTGATCCAAATAGGCACGTGCACCTGAATGTTTATAGCAGCAACGTCCACAATAGCCAAACTGTGGAAAGAACCTAGATGTCCATCAACAGAAGAATGGATAAAGAAGAGGTGGGCTATATATACAACGGAATACCAGGCAGTCATCAAAAGAAATGAAATCTTGCCATTTGCAATGATGTGGATGGAACTAGAGTGCATTATGCTGAGCCAAATAAGTCAATCAGAGAAAGACAATTATCATATGATCTCCCTGATATGAGGAATTTGAGAAACAACGTGGGGGAGTTGGAGGGTAGGAAAGGATAAAACGAAACAAGATGGGATTGGGAGGGAGACAAACCATAAGAGACTCTTAATCTCACAAAACAAACTGAGGGTTGCCGGGGGGAGGGGGGAGGGAGAGGGTGGTTGTTATGGACATTGGGGAAGGAATGTGCTGTGGTGAGTGCTGTGAACTGTGTAAGCCTGATGATTCACAGACCTGTACCCCTGGGGCTAATAATACATTATATGTTAATTAAAAAAATGTGAAATCCCCATTCTTCTTAGTGTCCTTCAGGATTCACTATTTGCAGTGTCTTTTTCTTTGTATGTGCCATTCCTCTGGCATATCTTCCATTCAGACCACCTATTAACAGACAAACATATTATCCCAGAGGTCATGTGAGGGAGGAAGAAATTTAGATACTTTCAAAGCAAGCACATACTAAAACATCAGGCGCAGGATTTCTTGAAGTGAATCTATTTCACTCCCTTTAGGTCCTCATACCAATATTTATTAAAGGCACATGACTTTGCTATGCAAGCCCCAAGGATACCATGATACAGTCAGAACAGATATATGGAATAAAATTCAGAGAACAGTAATAAAGGTTTTTCACAATTGCAATAATAACTCATAAAGGGACGGACTTACTTTTGTAACTGTGACCTGAAAAACAATCTAATAAGCAATGTGTGGCATTCTCCTTCACTGAACATTATAGACTCATAGAATACTGAAGCTGCAAAGGGCCTTATACCATCATATCACATCATGATAAAGCCTTGCTCATGTGTAAGATGAAAGTTCATACCTCTGGGATGCACTTGGTAAGCAAGAAATGTCTTAAGTTACAGCTGCTAACCTTAACAGAATTGAAGTATAACTTTCTTCTCTTCCCCTGCTTCCAAGTTTTCAATATTCCCTAGAGGTAATAAAACAGTTTACTATCTACTAGATGTTTGCTTTTTTTTTTTTTTTAACTTCAGCTGCTTTTCTAGGAATAAATAAAATGTGTCCCGGATTGTTCAAAAATTGCAAGTTCTATAAGCATGATAAAAATGAATGTGCGTAATGGAAAATTTCAAGGTTATTTTTTTAATCTCCATGGATTTGGGGGGCACCTGGGTGGCTCAGTCTGTTAAGCATCTGCTTTTGGCTCAGGTCATGATCCCAGAGTCCTGGGATCGAGTCCAGTGCCGGGCTCTCCACTCAGCAACAGGCTCCCTGTTCAGTGGGGAGTCTGCTTCTCCCTCTGTCCCCCTACCTCATGCTCTCATCCATGCTCTCTGACTCTCAAAAATGAATAAATAAAATATTTTTTAAAAATCTCCGTGGATTTTATAAAGGTACAAAACATTACATCTGCATACATGGTAGCAATTTATTTATACCATGAGTATGTTTGTACAAAAGTTGATTACCTCTGTATATATTGCTTCTGGTTGGCAAACAACTTCCAAAATGAGCATACCTTGTCAGCTTGCGGTTATATGTAACCATAATAATGAAACAGTTTACCAAGTGCATCCCAGAGGTATGAACTTTCATCTTACACGTGAGAAAGGCTTTATCATGATGTGATATGATGGTATAAGTCCCTTTGCTGCTTCAGTATTCTGTGAGTCTATAATGTTCAATGAAGGAGAATGCCACACATTGCTTATTAGATTGTTTTTCAGGTCACAGTTACAAAAACAAAAATGTCTGTTAGATTTGTTTCTACACTTTTCCTGGTGATGATGTAAAAGTATGATGGGTTCAATTCACCCTGTGTTCCTATAGTGATCCATCCCATAATGAAACAGTTTCCATACTGCAGTATTATCCAGGCTGCAGGGCGCTGGGGGACACACTTCAGGTAGATCTTGAAGTTTCCCTGCTTTTGCTTAGACCCAACCAGTTCGGTTTGTATGTTTCATCTACTGACATTCCTTATAAGATTCTGTTATAAAAGTGCTTCTATTATTAAAGTCAAAGCACAAAAGGAAACCCTATATTCGAAATACACACACACACACACACTATACATATGTACATACATGCACTACAAATATACACACATATGTGCATACTCAGCACCTTGGCTGATTTTTTTTCTCCCATTTGTTCTTCCACTCCTTGCCCATCTCTACCCTATCCTATCTCCAGGAGGCTAGTTTTTGGAGACAAGTCATGAGTTTCCCTGTCTGTTGCTCTAGCATCCACATAGGTTCAGGCCAGGGGAGGGCATGCAGGAAGCTTGAGAGCAGGAGAGGTAGAAACCAGGTATTTCTTTCTCCTTCTCCCTCCCTGAAAAGTTCTAGGGGGTGGCTGTGTCCTCTCCAGGAGAGAACTGTCCTCTCCAAGTCACTAAGTGCCCTCTTTCCTTGTCCCATAAGGTCTTGTGTCAGGATAGTGGACTACACTGTGCAATCCCATACACCCTGACCACAATTCTTGTAAAGAATAATTCATTAAACTCCTCTCAAGTGATCTAGGTTGAGAGTGTCATTTGTTTCTTGAAGGGACCTTAAATAATAAACACATACTTGTGTATATAGCACACACATACATACACACAGAAAACTCACACCTCCAAGCAAACTACCACACTGTCAATATCACAGTAAAAAATTCATGTACCATTAAGAGAAGATACTCATCAATCCTATGCATAATTTCTCTAAATGCATAATTTTTCCTGGAATTACATAGAAATTTCACTTTTACAGGACGCCTGGGTGGCTCAGTTGGTTAAGCAGCTGCCTTTGGCTCAGGTCATGATCCCAAAGTCCTGGGATCGAGTCCCACATCGGGCTCCTTGCTCGGCAGGGAGCCTGCTTCTCCCTTTGCCTCTGCCTGCCACTCTGTCTGCCTGTGCTCGCTCGCTCTCTCTCCCTCTCTCTCTGACAAATAAATAAATTTAAAAAAAAAAAAGAAATTTCACTTTTACAGAGATGCAGTATTTTTATTTTTAAACATGAGAATATGAGTTTATTTAATGTTTCAGTTTTTTTCTCAATTACTCTTACAATTTGGATCAGACATTTCCTTCAAATTATTAGTAACACTTCCATTAAAATATTTTTGGAAGATGCTCAAGTGCACAAAAATATATATTTAAGGGTGTATGTAATAGAGGAAACAGACATACAGTATAAAATGAGAAAAATTGGGAAAATTTTTAATGGCAATCATTAGGGAAACACATCTTTTAAAACTATGTAATAATATAGAAAGAATACAAAAAGTAAGAATATAATCTGAAATAAAAAGAGATTGAGGGGTGCCTGGATGGCTCAGCTGATTAAGCATCTGCCTTTGGTTCATGATCCTGGAGTCCCAGGATCAAGTTCTACATTGGGCTCCCAGCTCCATGGGGAGTCTGCTTCTCCCTCTGACCTTCTCCCCTCTCATGCTCTCTCTCTCACTCTCTCTCTCTTTCAAATAAATAAATAAAATCTTTTTAAAAAGAGGTTGAAACTAAGTTGAATTAATAGTAATGTATATGGTATTATTCCCCTTTGTTAAAAAAAAATCCCACATCTCGGGATGCCTGGGTGGCTCAGTTGGTTAAGCGGCTGCCTTTGGCTCCGGTCATAATTCCAGCATCCTGGGATCGAGTCCCACATCGGGCTCCTTGCTCGGCGGGGAGCCTGCTTCTCCTCTGCCTCTGCCTGCCTCTCTGTCTGCCTGTGCTCGCTCTCTCTCTCTCCCTCTGTCTCTGACAAATAAATAAATTAAAAAAAACAAATCCCATGTCTGTGGTTGTATTATAAATATAAGGGGGGGACTTCTGCAGGGTGTTTTCTTTTTTTCTTTTTTAAAATTTTTTTTTTAATTTTTAAAAAATTTTATTTTATTTTTTCAGTGTTCCAAGATTAACTGTTTAAGTACCATACCCAGTACTTCATGCAATATGTGCCCTTAATACCCACCACCAGGCTCACCCAACCCTCCCCCCAAAACCTTCAGTTTGTTTCTCAGAGTCCAGTCTCTCATGCTTCTTCTCCCCCTCTGATTTCCCCCAATTCACTTTTCCTTTCCTTCTCCTAATGTCCTCCATGTTATTCTATATGCTCCACAAGTAAGTGAAACCATATGATAATTGACTCTCTCTGCTTGACTTATTTCACTCAGCATAATCTCTTCCAGTCCCATCCATGTTGATACAAAAGTTGGGTATTCATCCTTTCTGATGGAGGCATAATACTCCATTGCATACAGGGACCACATCTTCCTTATCCTTTCATCCGTTGAAGGGCATCTTGGCTCTATCCACAGTTTGGCAACTGTGGCCATTGCTGCTATGATCACTGGAGTACACATGGCCCTTCTTTCCACTACATCTGTATCTTTGGGGCAAATACCCAGGAGCTGCAGGGTGCTTTGAGTAGATGTGTCTGCACAGTGGAGGGAGAACCAAGAGGCTGGTGGTGAATGAGCACTGAGCACAGTTATCCAAGGGTGATAAGACCTGAAATTACTGGAAAATAAATCCAATAGATGAATCTGAACCATATATTTCTAAACAGTACTTTTTTACCTCTTAATCTTTTAGTGTAATGAATGTGAATTGAACAAGTATGGACAACTTTACCTATCCATGTCTGTTGTTAGAATTGCATAAATGGGCACTCTTCCCTGTCTTCTCTTACTTTTTGCAGTCCTATGTCTTGGTAACTCATGTCACCCAAAGCTCCTCATAGGTGCATTTACTAACCTTTGGGTGGGAAGGTAAATTTCCTAAGTTATCTTACTAATTTTACTAAATTTATGATTTAAACTTCATATTTTTATTTGGTCACAACTATTTTCTCTTTCTAAATAATTATCAGCCAAATTTAGGGACTATCATTCAATTGCAGGTTTATGGAGAAAAGTAAAAATTCATGGTAATAACTTAATGTGGAATCATCCTGGTAAGTTTTTCCTCTCTGTTTAATTTCCCAATGTTTTAAAATTTTCCAAAATATTTTTTCAATTTAAGGGCAAAGAGAAAAGAATAGCTCATCTTTCATTGGGTTTGTACCTTTGTATATTCCTTATGTAAAGTGATCTATGAATGCTACTGAATTATTTTATAAGGTGAAAACATGCTTTGTTATGAAGAAATGAAAATATCAAGGCAACATAATTTAGAAAGAAAAAAGTAAACACTCCTTAATCTTACAAGAAAAGTTACCAAAATAATATAACAGTAGTTATCAAAATGTAAACTAGTTTAAAATATTTATTTTAGGCTTATTTATTTTTTTATATTTTACATTAAGTTAGTATAGTTATAAATTTGTAGCATATAGCTTTATTTACAATGCATAGTAGAGTATAAAGTTAATATAGTTAAATTTCTGTAATAGATAAGCATTGGCATGGTTATTTCAATATGAGTTAAAGAAATTTTTGCAGAAGCATGAAAACAAACAGAAATAAATGTAATGGAAAACTGACTGACATACATTCACAGGAAACACAAAAATGTCAATGAAAAGTCAGGTAAAAGCCTAAAAATTTTGAAAAACTTTCCCATGCTTCTTGAAAATAGCCCATATGTAAAATTTAAAAATCGATTGCAAAATATTCCTTTTATATTTATTTATTCATTAGTTTTCTGGTAAGTCATCTGCTTTGAATCTCTGAGTGATTATGCAGGACTCAAGACAGATAAGAAGAGAAAACTGGGAAGGACCCGCATGATGATATAGACCTTGTATATATCATCCTAAGCCATTTACTATGGGGAGGGTTATTGCAGGTTTTTGTAAGTAAATGCTTTAGGTTATCTGACATGCATTTTGGAATGATTCTTTTAGCACTGAGTGGAAGAAAGGTGAGAGCAAGATCAACATAAAACAAGCTAAATTAGTTAGAAAACTATGAAGATAATCCAGCAGAAGGAAAAAAAAATGGACAAAGCTGAACAAGAAAGAATCATTAAGAATTGAATACTGGTTATATAGGAAAATGAGCCTAATATAACTCCCAATCTTAAGAAACTTGTGGGTAGCAAAAGAACCTCCTTTGTCCTTTAGGAAGTCACTTTTCACTATTCTTTGTATATCAGTAGCTCCCGACAGTGATGGGAATTAAGGTGAGAACAAGAATGTATGGTGAGGCCAGTTATCAAGGTGAAGGTCACCTTAATACAATCAGGTTTTGAGCCCTGGTCCTTTGGCTGGAGGAGAGAATTGATTTTTTTTTTTTTTTTTTTTTTTGGTCTCACCCTGCCCACTTGCCCAAACCCATTCAGAGACAGTGATCGCCAGGAAATGACTGCAAGGGAGAGGCGTGACTGGCGGGGTAGACATGCAGTCCCACATCTTAGCTCAGGAAGTATGGTTCCTGAAAGTCAAGCAAGGTAGGCAGGTACAGAAAGCACAGAATCTCCAGAAGTTGTTCATGCTATTTTGGTCTCTGACAACACAGATTTATTAGGAAATCAAACAGCAGGTGGGAGGAGGTCCCCTGACAGTCGTGGAGAGCTGCGTCAGAGGAACGCCCGCTGAAACGGGGGATTGGAGTAAAGCATCGTGCATCCGGCAGCCTCCTGCTGCACGCCTGAGGAGAGCTGGTCATCCCACGGTGCATGGAGAGGGCAGCCAAGAAAAGTCGACCTTGGAAATAAACAAGGCTGTGTGGATTATCCCACCTTTCAGCATGATTAAGTTTTTAAAAACTGAGAAGTAACATTAGTGAGACAGAAAAACGAAACGAAACAAAGCAAATGAAAATGTCCAACTTAACTTGAAGAACAAGGGAAACAGAGAAGCATCCAGAGGAAGTTCACTAAAAATGACACAGGGCAGCCACTAGAAGAAAATTTGAAGAGAAGGCAAGAAGACAGACCTCTATTAATCAGGAGCACTGGACAGTGAGGAAGGAGTAGCTTAAGATAAATAAGTAACAAGAATCGATAAAGCAAAAAAAAAATGAAGAAGGAAAAAGGGATCATACGAAGTGGATAATAAATACTACACACTAAAATAAAATCCAGATTGAATACAATAAGGAACAGAACCCATAACAGAGGGATCTAATCTGTGATGGGACAAATTTGAGAAGCTTTTCCAAAGCACAAGAGAAGTTTAAAGACAGCCTGATTAGTACAGAGATAATTTCTGTTCTTGAAGAGATGAAAGCAAATAGATCAGAAGCAATAATCAAAGAGATGACAGAGTCCTCGCGAGGCAGATTTACAGTTGCTCACCTTATTGCAGGCAAAATTAATTAAAAAATATATTTCCACAGGTGGTATTCCTGAACAGAGAGAACTTAAAACAGACCACTTGCATTCACTCTGAAAATTAGAGCGGTAAAACAATAAGGATAATATTAATACTGGAAACATATTACGTGTATTGACATCTTCATATGGTGCTAGTGATTCTAGGCACTTTATGTGCATGTATTCGTTTAATCGTGTTATTCCCGTTTTATAGACAAGGAAACCGAGCCTCAGAAAGGGCAAGGAACTTGACAAAGATCACACAGGTAGCAAGCATCAGGAGTGAATTACAAAGCTAAGTCCTGTAACTATGGCTTTATATCTTGAAGAATATTTTTCAAAACAACACATAGGAAATATTGTAGGATGTAAGGCAGAACAGACATGTTCAGAACAGTGAAGGAAATGACCCAACAGACACAGTGTGAGTGTTCTGATACAACAAGGAAGCCCACGGACACACAGGTACAAAACAAAGCACAAAGATGACACAAGTCAAATCGAATATAACATTATAATAATAAATATCAATCAATTAAGTTGTCTTTAAAACAGAAAAAAAAACAAAACAGAGAAGAGGAAAAGATGGTCTAACAAGAACGGTACATGGAAACTGGGAATTGCAATATGAACATCGAAAAAAACTAAACTCAAAATTTTTTTTTAACTCAAAATTTAAAAAAATGTAAAAGAGGCAAAGGATAATGTTTTATAAAAAATACAGTTCTCAAAAGAGATCGAATTCCTATAAGTTTGTAGTTTTTTTCATTTTGTATTTTTGAAAAATTCTAAGTATGTATGTCCTTTGTGACACTCTAAAATATAATTTTACTTTTTAAAAAAGATTTTATTTATTTATTTATTTGTCAGAGAGAGAGAGCACAAGCAGGGGGAGTGGCAGGAAGAGGGAGAAGCAGACTCCCCGCTGAGCAAGGAGCCTGATATGGGACTCGATTCCAGGACCCTGAGATCATGACCCAAACCAAAGGCAGAATGAGCCACCAGGTGTCCCTAAAATATAATTTAAAATGTAAAAATAGTAACATTAAGAAAAGTATAAATTGAAACATATGAAATCAAGGCAATATTAAGAAGAAAAACCAAAACTATATGTGTTTTTAATGGAAAAAGAACTGATAAAGATAAATGTGGCAAATGTTTAACTACAGAATTGATAAAAATTATAACAAAAACTCTAGGAAAGCATGATGAAAGAATTAAGAAATATAAAAAAGTAGATTAGTAAGTTAGAAAAGAAACGAATAGACAAACCTGAAACTATCTGTAAATGATAATGAACTTAATATAGGTGTTAAATACCTGGCAAAAATGATAGATAAAAAATGAAAGTATAGGGGCGCCTGGGTGGCTCACTGGGTTAAGCATCTGCCTTCAGCTCAGGTCATGATCTCAGGGTCCTGGGATCGAGCCCTGAATCAGGCTTTCTGCCCAGTGGGGAGCCTGCTTCCCCCTCTCTCTGCCTGCCTCTCTGCCTACTTGTACTCTCTCTCTCTGTCAAATAAATAAAATCTTTAAAAAAAAAATGAAAGTGTATATAGGTACAACCAGTAACAAAAATAGAAATATTATCACAGATTCCAGTGAACTTTTTCAAGCATTAGGATATATTTCAATCAACTCTAATAATAAAAAAATATTAGCATTATTAAAAAATGCTAACAATTTTTAAAATATGGCTTAAAAGTATAGTATCCAATAAATGATAACTAAAATAGACACATACCAAAACTGATTAAGTATATTAGTTATTAGAAGAGAAAAGGAATTTAAAGGTTTATGTCCACAAACAATGAGCAGCCCAGATACTTTATCTAGTTCAACTCTTCCAAAACTTCAAAGTAAAAAAAAAAAAGTCTTATGTTTCTTTTTTTCAAATGTGCACAGCAAATAGAAAATAAGGATTATTTTCCACAAGTAATCCTGATACCAGTATCTGAGAAAGGTAGTGACTGAAATAAAAATGCAGAACTCTTAAATAAAATACTAGCAAATCAAACTTGCCAATGTATTACAAGGACAATAGGCAGTGACCAGCTTTGCTCAGGAATGCAGAAGGCTTTCACATTAGAAAATCAATATATGTGAAATACTGCATTATTAGTAAGAAAAACTGTCCAATTTAAACATTCTAACTATGTAGGAATAAGATATCTGGATGAGAATGGAAACTGTAGCCTTCCTCTCCAGAAATGCTCACAAACACATGCACACAGAATGGGATACACAATGCCAAAGATTTCTTTCAAGACCTGTGAAAATTGATAGAATTCATTATCCGTTCTTGATTTTTAAAACAATAATGATCTTCCTGATATACTCATAAAAGTACACCTCCTTAACATTGTATCTAATGGCAAAAGCTAAAAACGTTTTATGTTGTAGTCAGAAATACAAATATATATGTGTATTATTGCAAATGTTCTCTGATTGTTCTAGCCAGTTTAATAAACCATAGAAAGAAATGAGGTATAAAGAGTAGAAATGAGATAAAATTATGATTACGGGTTGATGATGAGATTGCCTATCTAGAAAGTTATAGACTCAACTGAAAAGCAAAATGAGTAAGAAAATCTGGTAAGGTAGTGAACTCTAACACACACACACACACACACACACACACAAACGAGCTTTTTCATACACCAGAAATAACTAATTAGAGAGCAAAACTGTAAGTTTTTCTCTTTACAAAGTTCATACCAAAAAAAAAAAAAAATCCAGAAACGAAATTTTAAAGACTGAAAGAATCTATTTCAAGAAAATGCCATCACTTAAAATGAAGAATGATACAGGACTTCAGTAAATGGTTGATATATCATTCTTCTTGATGGAGAAGTACGATTTTATAAATCTATCAATTATCCTAAGTAATTATAATTGTGTTTATAATTTATCAATATTTAGAATTATAATTTTCCACTAATATAATGTAATAAACATTGTAATTCAAAATTTGTAGTATAAAATTATAATTCTGAATATAATTCACAGGCTGAAAAAAACAGCATAGTCTTAAAATAAGTCCTAGTATATAGAAACATTTATATATGACATTGATGGCATTTCAGATGAATAGAAGACGAACAGAAAATTTGAGAAATGAAATTATTGGCTAACCAGATAAAATTACCTTTCATGAAAACGTTCCATTCATAAAAGTAATAAAAAATCAAGAACAAAAGTTACAAACTGTAAGACTCATTTTAAGAAAACTATTAAATAGATTCATGAAATAAGAAATGAATCCAATAGTCCAAAATTTAATGCATCAGAATAGGGAATATGTTTTCAAGCAAATGGCCAAGCTAAATTTACAAAGTAAATGATTGTCATGATGCTATATGAAATTGAAAATATTTGTGCAAAAGCATATATGCACATGTTTGTCACTAAATAGGTAAATGACAAAGGAGAAAAGAAGAAAATTACTTGTAATATTAGATTTCAAATGATTACTAATTCCCATAACATAAGCTTTTGGGAGCACAATTATACAAAAGTATCAAAAGCCTTAAAAACCTTCATATTTCATCCAAAATCATAACACCTTATCATCAACTCTTAGGAATTTTTCCTAAGAAATTAATCATACATTTGGGAATGTGTGTTCAAAGTTTATCCACTAGGATTTTCATTGCAGCATTGTTTCGAAGGGGATTTTAAAAATTGGATCAGTCTGGTTGGTTCCACTAAATCAGTGATTGGAAACTGTTCGGTAGAATTGCCTGTTCTTTATAGGAATGTGTGTGGGTACAAGAGAATGCCATCCTCTCCACGTTACCCCCAAAGACTCTCCAATACAGATCAAACAGGGATTCATAGGGGAGATAGTTGAGATGTTATACACATTATCTAGAAAACAACTTTGAAGACCCATTAGGCACTGATCTCCCCAACTCTGTCTTCACCATGTTGCTGCTGAGGTCCCTTTTCCTCCCACACCTTTACAGAGGACCTGCCTTCTGGCTCCTGTTGCCTGCCCCCTGAATTTTCAAAATGACCCTTCATATCCCCCTTCGTTTTTATGCACAGAGCAGTTCAGCTATGCCCCAGCTTCTCCCTTCAGTTTTGCTCACTCAAATCTGTGGCCTGTCCAGCAAACCACAAGCTCTTTTTTTTTTTAAGGATTTTATTTATTCATTTGACAGACAGAGATCACAAGTAGGCAGTGAGGCAAGCAAAGAGAGAGGAGGAAGCAGGCTCTCCGCAGAGCAGAGAGCCCAATGCGGGGCTCGATCCCAGGACCCTGGATTCATGACCTGAGCTGAAGGCAGAGGCTTTAACCCACTGAGCCACCCAGGCACCCCAAACCACAGGCTCTTGAATGATGAGGCCTACCCTCATCAGAAGACAGCAGAGGCTTGCAAGTAAATTTTTTCTTTATAAATAAATTAACTAACTAGCAATCCCTAATTAATTATTTACGTATGTATAAATAAACATATGTGTGTATGGGTGCATATGTATACAGCGGTGTTTGCTGCCTTGTGGCAAGGTGGTTAAGAACAGTCCTGCCTTCCTGCATTGGTCAGGAGAAGCTAGACAATGCCATCATCACCAAGAACTCCCAAATCCCAGTGATTTAACACAACAAAAGTCTATCTCTTGCTCATGTCATGTCTACTGTGTGTTCAGACATTTCTCGAGGGCAACTGTTCTCTATCTGGTGACTCAGGGACCCGGTGTGTTTCAACTGTGTTCTTCTGTTTTCTCAGACATGAGCCATCCATATTCACCGTGCAAAGAGAAACTGAAGAACTGAACGGTGCATGGGCTTTTTGCCATCACCTCCTGGACATACACACATTATTCCCACTCACATTTCAATGGCCAGAGCGGATCAAATTAGCACCACGTAATGACAAGGGACAGAGAGGTGTAGTCTTCTGAGAATAAGAGATAAGAAATGGAATCTCATGAACAAAGCTTTGTCTCGGCCACACTTCTCCACTCATGACTGACTGTCGGCCAGCAAGGAGGAAATGATGCTAGGGGCACCTGGCCGGCTCAGTCCGTAGAGCAACTCTTGATCTCAGGGTCATGAGTTTGAGCCCCATGTTGGTTACAAAGATTACAAGAAAGAAAGACAGGAAGACAGGAAGGAAGGAAGGAAGATAGAGGGAGGGAGGGAGGAAAGAAGGAAGAGGAAAATAACTCTACTACAGTATCCAATATTTTGTCCAGGATTTGCCGTCATAACCACAGCCACTGGGTCACTGCCTGGCAGGTAGTAGGTGCTCAGTGTTTGTTGTGAAATATATAGCTGACAGACTACCTGAATAGATGCGTAAATTATCAAAAATAAGAGCAGCCAAGATATCCGACCATACTCAGTGCTACAGAGGAATCTCTGTTGCTTGCTGCTACTCTTAGGACGGCTAGACTTGTTAGCCCGGCACACAGGGCCATACACATCACGACATTACCCTCCCCTCTGGGGCCATTTCCTATCACTTGTACACACATAGTTTGCAAGATAGTTACACAGAACTCCGTGTGATTCCTTATACAGTCACTGTGTCTTTTCTCACACTTCTAAGCTCACGGCCAGGCAGCACCCTCTCCCTGAAATGCCACTTTTCTCCTTATGCTCCAGTGCCAACATTAGCTCATTTTTCAGGATATGGAATACATGTCTTCTCCTTTAGAAGGATTTCCAGTAAAGAATCTGTCTCTTTCTTTCTTTTTCTTTTTTTTTTTTTTCCATCTGTCTGTCTCCATAGGGCTTATCCACACCTCTGCTGACCTTGTCTCCAGGTATGTTCTCGTCTCCATGTCCTTCTTCCCCACAAGGCTAGAACCCACTAAGGGAAGCTTCCTCTTTGCCCTGGAATCATATTTGATTATCTCACACTCCTATGAGATTCTTTCCTACCACCCACCACACTGTCTGACACTGAGCAGACATTTCAATATATGTTCATTTTTTAAAGATTTTATTTATTTATTTGTGGAGGGGGCACAGGCAGGGGGAGCGGCAGGCAGAGGGAAAAAGCAGGCTCCCTCCCTGAGCAAGGAGTCCCATGCGGGACTCGATCCCAGGACCCTGCGATGGTGACCTGAGGGGAAGACAGATATTTAACCAACTGAACCACCAAGGTATCCCTCAGTATATGTTCATTAAATAATGACCCAGGGTCGAGTGGGAAGACTTTCTTCTTTCCTTCACGGGTTTTAGCTCGTGAGGTTCTTGTGCATCTGCTTATTGAAACTAGGCCGCGAAATACTTGACCCCTGTGGAGAGCTCAGTGAGTCGGCCTCCATCAAGGGCTTCATCTCAAGCTGAGATCTGGATCCTCCTATTGATTCTGGGAAAACTTGCTACCTGAGGTCCTGCAGAGAAGGCATTCCTGCTCATTTCTGGTCTGGGGCGAGAGGGGTGCCCCATAAAAGTAACATTGAGATTGTGGTCCATTTAAATATCTTAAATTGGGGCACCTGGGTGGCCTAGTGGGTTAAAGCCTCTGCCTTTGGCTCGGGTCATGATCCCAGACTCCTGAGCTCAAGCCCCGAATTGGGCTCTCTGCTTGGCAGGGAGCCTGCTTCCTCCTCTCTCTCTCTCTGCCTGCCTCTCTGCCCACTTGTGATTTCTGTCTGTCAAATAAATAAATAAAATCTTTTTTTAAATAAATAAATATATATATTTTAATTATCTGAAAATGTCATCTGAAGCTCTGGTCTTTCTTCACACCATTTAAAAAGAAAAAAAAAAAAAGCAAACAAAAGCCACGCCAAAATTTTATTGCCATTTTCAGGGTCATGTCATCACAACCTCGTCATTGGGTTACCTTTGAAGATGCATTACAGGATATGGTAAATTGAAAGTTTAAATTTCTTAACGTGTTTTATTTATTTATTTTCAAAGATTATTTATTTATTTATTTATTTGACAGACAGAGATCATTAGCAGGCAGAGAGGCAGGGAGAGAGAGAGGAGGAAGCAGACTCCCTACCAAGCAGAGAGCCCGATGTGGGGCTCGATCCCAGGACCCTGGGACCATGACCCGAGCTGAAGGCAGAAGCTTTAACCCACTGAGCCACCCAGGCGACCCTTAATGTGATTTATTTTTAAGATGATGTACTCTACATGACTTACATAACAAAATAAAAAATACTATTTAAAACAAAAAATATATACAAATATAAAATAAAATAAGATTTAATGGGCTCAATAAAAATAATTCTGACTCAACACATTTCTCTCAGGTTAAATGTCTTTCAGTGCAAATATTGTCAAATGGTGGTAATTATGGAGAATGTATTTTTCAAACATTAAGTACAATAAAAATTGTGAGATCCAAAAATTTAAAGTAACTTTTTAAAAATATTAAATTAACCACTACTACTATTTGATTTTTTTATTAAGTAATCTCTAACTTACTCATGTGTATGTCACACTCAAAATGTAGAAGTTATGTCAGACACATGAACACACACACACAAGTTAACCTGTGTGTTAAATATTTAGGTAGGACATTTTATCAGGATTGTCAGTCATGTTACCCACAAAGGTTTTAAAGAGAGTTCTGTGCTCTCCAAACTTTAAGACAATGTTGTAGGTTACATGTATATGGTACATAATCACCTATTTTTTAAAATATTCATTTCTAAATAAATTGGTGGATAGAAATACATTGAAAGGATACAGGCTTTCTAACCTATTTTTTAAATAAATCTAAGATAAATAATAGAGAATTTTAAATTCAGCATGTTTGCTCTTGAGATACAATTTCTGTAGGTCATTGGGTATAATCAGAGCAAGAAATCTATGAATTAAAACTATTATATAATTTTATTCAGTCATGGTAGTAGATTCTTATGTATGCATATGCCTGGAAATATGTAATCATAAGAAGAGTTTTATGGCTACTTTCATTCTCTTGCTTTGAATAATATTTTATGTTTACATAAAGGACAATATAACTAACCATGTATTTGTAACTTACCCACTCTTATTCTTAAGTTCCAAATTTTTACCATTGCTGAGTAGCTAGGTAGGAAATATTAAATTTGAATGTATATAAAACTGCAAAATATTGTAACATAAATTATTAATTTTGAAAATATGAGTGTTTTAGGAATAATATATTTAGACATAATAATTATCACAGTGAATCTGGTGTCAGTAAATTTAAAATATTTCTAGATTATAATGCATTATATAATATTTGGCCAGAGAATCAATAAATAATATTAAGTCCAGATTTTAAAAAATTATTTTTATTTTATATTTACAAAAATCTGTGCTTGTTTAGATTTACGAGTGGAGTTTCTATTTTATGTATTTCCACAAGCAAATCCTCACTTTTCCATTTTTCCTCATGGGAAAAAAATGACATCAATGTCAAAATCCTCTGGAATAGAAATATCCACAGAGCTGGCAAACTAGACAGTCACGAGATCAAGTTCAATAGATTATCTGAGGAGAATTGCTAACTATGGGTAATTATTTTAATATGTATCATTAGGCCATATTTTTTGTGGTGTGCAGTCTTACATTGTTTCCTTGTTTTTAGCCCAAGGACATATTTCAGTGTCATAATTTGTTCCTCTTAATGTGACTATTAGTTGTATTTTAGGAGTGATTTGTAGATTTTTTTGACAAGGGACGGGGGTTCTTCATATTATAAATAAATTACAGAAAATCGGACCCAAACTATTACTCCTCATTATGCTGACAGTTTAGAGGAGTCACAGCTCACAAGCTTGGCTGACTTAAATTTTCAGTCCCTCCTCTCTTGTTTAAAAATTTTTGTTTCTCCATCATGGTTGACAGGGCTTTGTCTTCTACAAATGGCTTGCCTCGTGTGCCTATTACCACTGACCTGCCCTGCCTGCATTTAAAAACTGGTAAAGCTCTGAGGGGTCCCATTGTCTGGTCTAAAACCATCCCCCAAGGTCTGAGCAAACCAGAACAAAGAAGATTCACAGTTGTGCAGACTAACTTATCCAATCCATGTAAAATTCTCCCTCCACCAGCCTTTCTCAGGTGGCAAGGCTGGCACCAGAGACAATGGGAGCCTGCCCAGGGGGTCCCAGCTAGGGGATCTCTGGCGGACCGGCCAGGATCTGAATCCCACCAGGAGATCCAGGCATCTCCATCTCGCCTCTACGATGTTGTTAGAGATGGTGCATTGGTGGTGAGTAGAGTGATGTTTTAGCATTTCTTCCCCTAGAGTGAGCATTTTAGTTTGATCAGCCGTGAGGCTGTCATAACAAAGCAAAGTTTGGGACCAACAATCCCTCACTGTGGCATCAAGACCTTATAAACTAATTGTGTCTACCTTCGTGGGTTGCATGTCGCAGGTGACTATTTATATCTGGGGAAGATGATCCTTCTTCCCCGTGTCTCTAAACTAAGGCAGAGAGCACCCCACTGCATTTATTTCTTCTCTCTCATATGAAGCACTGAGTATAATTCTGATCCTTGGGAAGTGTGGCAGCTTAAGGCTGTCAGCCCCAACAGAAGGCTCCGTCGTAAAAGGATGAGTATTATGTCTCTTTCATAAGAATTAAAGATCTAATCTGACCACAGCTCCGTAGACCCTGATCAGGGAGAGGGACTTCTTCAAAAATGGAAGACACACGATTACCTTTTATGGGTGAGATATTCTAATTATTCAGCGGGGATTCATTTCAGGTTACAGGATTTTTATTGGAAATCATTTAATTTTCAGTACCTGTCATTTGAACTGGACAACGAAGAGGCACATATAAGAATTACTGGAGCACAAGGCCAGGCCCTCTGCAATTTGCATACACCCATATAATATAATTTTTATCTTCTTTTCACATAGGAAGGCTACGAAATTGCACATATCATCCGCAGACTGCCGCCTAGCATAGTGGTCAGGGCAGACTGTTAATAACAATAATAATAATGCAGGAAATTCAATTTTAGGAACTAGCTATATTTATCCACACAAGGAGCGCCTTCTCAGATGCTAACTACAGCAATGGAGGGGAGAAAGTGTATTTTCTCCTGTTTTTCTACTTTTTTTTTCCTTTCTGTTCACCACATTCAAAATGAACCTAGTGCATAATTTCCCGCAGCAACTTGGTCATTTCAGTAATGAAGATTAAACAAAAAGCAGACAGATAAGTAAGAAAAAAAAAACTGTAAGCAAATAAGCAAGAGTTAAAATCTATATATTATCTGACTAATGTATGCCACCAGTTGATCCTGGGTCTATCAAAGCAATTTGTGAAGCTATTACGTTTGGTTTGTGAGGCCTCTCACCAGAGCCAGACGGAAGACTCGCGCGCGAAGCACTTACACTCGTGCCGGCTCGTATCCTGAGAGATGCTGTTTGTCACCATTCAAATGCGGCTTCCAGAAGACACCTTGTCTTCAGAAAATATCACCTTGTCAATAAATTTGCATTTCATATGTTGCAGAATTATTCTAGGAAGTGCCTTTTCGAATGGCGTTCCTAAGGCACTGCCTTTCCAACTGTTTAAGATTCATACAGCTTTGCCTTAAAGGCTTCTTCTCAAGCTCCCTCTACACATTTCCCACGAGCTCACGTTGTCCTGCAGACACCACGACCACCCAGGCCAGGGGATCCGTGGGACCATGGATGACGAGTGGCACTATTTTCCCCCTTGGGGAGGAGCGGGGGGCCGGCCCACATAGGAGTCATTCGATGAACGTGGAAAAAGAGTTGATGGCGGTGAGTTAAAATGGAAGGATGGGGAACACCGGTGATGAGAGAGGGCAAAGGGAGCTACGGGCTAGCAGGACACCAGGCAGCCATGGGCCTTCTGCCTGAGCCCTTGCCAGCAGTTCCTAGCCTCCTGGTTCTCAGTTCAAGAAATACTGATTAAACAGGTAGTCGTGGGGTGCCTGGGTGGCTCAGTGGGTTAAGCCTCTCTGCCTTTGGCTTAGGTCATGATCCCAGGGTCTTGGGATCGAGCCCCACATCAGGCTCTCTTCTCAAGCAGGGAGCCTGCTTCCCCCTCTCTCTGCCTACTTGTGATTTCTGTCTATCAAATAAATAAATAAATGAAATCTAAAAAAAAAAAAAGAGCATGAGAAGGCAATCAATTAAATCAATTATTGCCAAAGGTCAAAGGGACCCGGCATCTTTCTAATGAATTCAATTTTTACTAACTGATGGCCTCAGAGCCCTCTGAAGTTTCTCCCTTGTCCGCTGTGAGGTTAACTTGGATATGAACATGAACTCGGCGGCTCACAGGTATACACGATGCTCTATTAAACAGGACCATTCCCTATCGCAACATCCTCGTTCCCAGCACACTCAGTGATCCCCGCCCAGCCTCCCGGCAAGGAAGCCTTCAACGCACACCACCTGTGAGCAGGGATTCCGGGAACATCATCTGAAGAGAGCCCGGTGTCAAAAAATTCTATCGACACTTTGATCACAAGCAGCGTGGGACTGAAAAGTTTTTGAACAACAAACCATTTGAGTGTGTGTAACGTGCTTGTGAAAATATTCAAGGCATAATTAGATAAATAACAGATCCAGGGTCTATTTTTACTTTGCCTTGATGAGAAGCTTTGCAGGAGAGACTGCTGGTAGTTAATTCTCCTTAACAACAATCTGTGTAATCACAAACCCCAATTAGCCGTGCCTGTTCTATGCTATACAAACTATTTCCTTAGCGCTTCACATCACTACTTTGTAATTAGCTTTCATCTACACGAGCTTTGACTAAAAAAATATAAAAGAGTCTAAGTGATTGTACTGCCACTCAGTATTCTGAGAAATAATCGCCTGCGATTTCAATCAGATTAATTTTATCACCCGTATTAAGGAAAATTACCTCCCTCTTCACTCTCTACAGCTGAGGGCTATTTCATTTCCTGAGATGTTCATAAAAGCATAATATAAAGCAATCTGTAATTGTAAATATCCTTCCCTAATAACTTTGAGATATTTCCTTAATACATCTTTACATTTGGAGTTTCCGTTCCATAAAATACAGTAACAAGTGCTCTATTATGTTTTAAGTGTGTGCTGTTAAGCCGGACAACTCAGTGCTGTCCTTCCTGTTTTTACATAGGGTTATATTTAACTTGCAGATAATGGGAACAAGGTTTAAAAGTGATGGAGCGGAATAATGGCGTTACAGCAATAATATATCTTGCCTTGGTGAGGAATAGAACTTTACGGCCCTATTTCAGGTCAGCCAACACTGATACCATTTTTCACAGCCTGACAATTTCACCTTCACCCAAACTCCAAGTGGGTTTTAAACACCCTTTCCAGCCAGGACACAGGCTTCTCACTACTGGTCTGTCCATTCTTGTGGACCTCTTGGAGAAGAAACAAAAAAGGAGGGAGGAAAAATGAAGGGGAAAAAAAAAAAAAAAAAAAGACTATCCTTGAGATCCCCAAACGTGGCAATCCAAAGTGTTGAGACCTCCTGCTAAGAGTGGGTGGTCACAGGAAGGGTTTCGATACTGGACCTGTGGGTGGCTGGAACTTCCCAACTGGACCAAGGGCATTCTCACGGTTGCCTTCATCAGGGCTAGAGCGGACAGGTGCTCTGAGGCGGCAGCAGGTGACCGTCCATGCCGCGCTGAACACGACACTGCAGCCCACTGCCTGCCTGACAAGACGATTTATTAGGTGGGTCATTCCATCGGAGTTGTAACTGGAAGGTGAATTTTAGAACTGCTCAAGATTCTGAGCTCAAAAGCATGTCAGAGCCACAACGCTGGGGACCCTGGGGAGTCTACTTGAATCCTTGCTGATAATATTAAAATATAATTTGTATCCTCAGCTCCCAATCCATAGTTTCATGCATTAAAAAGTCCACCAGCATCTAAGACCCAGCACACCTAGACAACACGCACAACTGTACATATCTGTCCTGGTGGGCATAGGTCATTTAAATTTGATAAAGACCACAGGGGGTAGGCTGGCGAGGACGGGAAGTTCCATTGCTCTGTGCAGTGGACCTTGAATTGTTCTCATATAGTCAGGCCCCGTAGGGAAATGAAGTGTTTAGACGGCTTTAATCTGCTCCCCTGCAGCAAACACAGTGGCTTTTGCCAGCTCAACTCGAAAGTGTTCTCCCTTGCTTAACATTCTTCATTCCTCTCTGTCTCCTGGCAGGTTTGCACAGGTTTTGTGGGTTTTTTTTTTCCCCCTGAAAAATGCAATGTGGACCAAAACTTTGGAGTTCAAAATGGGAAAGGGAAATAAAAAATTAAGTAAAACCATTTGTTCCTTGCTCGGTCTCCCAGTGCAAGAGGGGATGCAAGGAAGACACGCATTCGTGTGTGAAAGAATGCCCAGTGAGAAAGGTACAGATTGCCCATTGCCCATATTGCTACTTTTCTCAAACAGTGTTCTGACCCCTGAGTGCTGATGTAGGCCATACTGGGGAATAGCAACTGAGATCTGGGACAACCGTGACTTCTCACTATCTCTGAGGACAGGCCTTCTAGGGCAGTGGCACAAAACTGAGACCCTGCAAACTAATTAGCTCCTTCACTTTATTTCCCTTGCTGTGGCTGTAGTCAAAAGAAAAGGCTTTAATGCTTGTTCTTGCTTTGTCTATTTCAGTGCTTCCATCATGACAGAAGACCTTTTAGGACATGAAGGTGTCATTTGCAGTTATGAAAAAGACTCAGACTTGTGCATTTCACAAGAAATCCAGCCTCCTCTCAGACACAGCTGTCGGGCTGCCATTTGGCAGCATGGACTTGACCCTGACCAGGGAAACCCCAACTTATGACAGCTAAAGGTCTAAGTACTACCTTTATTATTAATTATACCTCCCAGCATCACAAACTCTCATGGACCGTTGCAAGGTGAAGTGATTTAGGGTCAACGAGTTCAAGCCCAAGGAAGTGTATGTGTGTATGTAGAGGAATAAAAACTTTATATGGCACAAGTGATGCTTCCAAAAGAAAATCTACATTTTGAGCACCACTCTGTTGGACGTTAATAATAAAAATAGTCTTTTGGAGGAAGTTGGATTTCCTGCTATTTTCTCTGAAGCGCTAAAGGTGTTAAGGAAAAGCCAGCAGGCCTACGGATTGTAGTGACAGAGACGTATGTTCACAGCAGTTGGGCTGACGAGTGAGGATCAGAGAAGACCAAAGAAATACAAAGCATATCAGGTGCAACCTCCCATTCTGTCCTGGTCGGTGGGCTCCCTTAGGAAAAACTCAAAATCTCTTTGCCTTTATGGAGATTGAATTACACAACCAATATGAAGACTTTTCTTTCACAATGTAGGAAAATTACGCAGGGAATGAGATTTAGATATTTAAATATTTCTTAACCTGTGAATTCTAAAATTTTGTAAAGGGCAGTTTGGTTTAGGATCATCGCTTTCAAATAGAGCTTCAAAGAGTTATGACACTTCATTTTGTAATTCCTAGCCAATGATTTTTATTGAACACTTACTATTTGCTGAATGCTATTCTAAGAGCTGACTGTGGCTGTGAGAGGGAAGATCCTTTTTAACACAGTACATGGAAAGGATATTCAAAAACTTTTTCCTTGTTTCCTTATTTCTTTTTTTTTTTTTTTTCCTTTTTGGCACTCAGTCACTGTTACAAAGGTAAGTAAACTGAGAAAGAGATGCAGAGGCTGAAAACTATGAAATCTTTTTTACAAGTTTTTGCTTCACATTACCAGGAAATATTTCTTCCAGAGGTTAAGAGCGGAAAGACTCTAACAGCCTAGCACATTTAAAGTTTGCATTTGTAATAATAAAAGCAACTAAAATTAAAGTATCTATGCTAATTTGAGGACTTAATTTCAATATGAAAAGTCAGAAATGCTTAATTTGATTCTTAAGAGATGCTATTCATAAAACAAACAAACAAAACCAGCCCAGCTTCATTAGCAGAGGGACGCTGACTGCATGACCCGGACTCACTGCCCAGCCTGGTGGCTAGGAACTGAGCGGATTGCTCTCATCTGCTATCATCTGTCAGAACTGGCTTAAGAGAAGAAGGGTTGGCCCCCACGATAGTGAGAACCCATTTTGTCTATAGGCAGGAAATGCTGACCTGACTCTCTTCAGCATGGAGCACTGTTGACAAGCAACGAAAGCAGGATGACAGTATTAAAACAGTACTCACTTACGCTGGAAAAGTAACAGCTAATTTAAAAAGGAGAAGAAGATAACGATGATGATGATAAGGCCACTGGGAACCACACTCTGTGTAGGTTTACTGGGCCTGTAGGAAGTCTTCCTATAGACTGTCTGACCTTGGAGAGAAGGCAACTGAAACCCAGCGCTGCTAATGGTCTCATGGGGGTCGTTCAAGGTTGAGGGGTACATGAGTCCAGTGTTAGAAGTGATGGGAAAATCCCCCAACCTTCCACTAATTTCAATGGGTGAGGTTGCAAATTACACGAGCCTAATGGTTTCAAAATACACTGCTTCTGTCGCTCAGGGATGTATTAGTCTGCACAGGTTGCCATAACCAATACCTCAGAGTAGGTGGCTTAAAGGACAGAAGTGTATTTTCGCACTATTCTGGGTACCAGCAGGATTTGTGTCTGGTGAGAGCTTCCTCCTTACGTCACAGGCAGCTGCTTTTGGTTGTGTCTTTCCATGACCTTTCCTCAATGATTATGTGCACATACATATGTGTGTACACATGCACACACACAGAACTCTGTTATCTCTTTTCATAAGAACACTAATCCTATTGGATCAGGGGCCCACCCTTATGCTCTCATTTAGCCTTAATTATGTCCTTAGAGGCCCCATTTCCACATTCAGCCCTAGTGAGAGTCGTGATGACCTTAGATAGCTTCACAAAATAGAAATGGGGAGAATGGAAATGACCCATGGTGAAAAAGTCCAACTGCATCGCGCCATTGAAGAATCACGGCTGCTGACAACAACATTTGTAAGAATCTGCTGTGTGCAAATGTCAAACAAGGAGTAAAGCATGGTCCACATCCTCAAAGACCTCATAGTCTCTCTCATCCCCTGCAGGATTTAATTCTCAGAGAAGAAGTCTAGGCTCTATTGCAAATGGAAGTACAATGGTGTTATTTTTTTTACTTCGTTTTGATTTGTTTCAGAAGAGTCTTTCTTTCTCTCGGCTTAATTTAAATAAAGCCACGTGAAAATTTGCCTCATTTCTTGGAAGGCTAGTGTGAGCTGTCCAAGCTCACCAGACCAGCACTGGCCTTGTCAGTCATGTACCAGTGACAGCAAGGAGCAGGCATGGAGTAGTACCCGTACATTGTTGTAGAATGAGCTTAAGAATGAAGAATGGACTTTAGACTATACAAAAATAGTTCAAACATATACATATACAATTATACCAGTAGAACATCTCCCTGCTGAATATTTTCCTGGTAGGATAGTTCTTGGTTGTTTTTTTGTTTTGTGCTTTGTTTTTGTGTACGCTTATGTTATTTTCTTGCTTTTCTAATATTTATTTGTTTTTAGCTATATCTCTTTGTTTTCCCCCTTAGTGGTCTCTCTAGCATCTACCATGAGTCTTTAATTGATCTCAGTTATTTGCACTGAAATAACACCATGACCTATATAAGAACCTTACAAGAGTACACTGCCATTTCCCTCTTCCCAATTTCCATTCTCACAAATTTTTGCATACATTAAGAAACCCCACAATATGTTGTTATTAATTATCCTTTAGACAGCAAATTATCTTAAATAGCTTGAAAAATGAAAAAATACATTTACTCCTATATTTACTATCTTTGGCATTCTTCATTTTGTATCAACCCATGTTTCCATCTGGTCTTATATATATTTAGCCCAAAGAACTTCCCTTAATGTTTCTTGTAGCACAGGTCTTCTAATGACAAATTCTCTCAATTTTTGTCATATAATGCCTCTATTTTTGTCTTTATTTTCAAGGATTTTTCACACAGGATACAGAATTCTACATTGACTATTTTCCTTCAGCATTTCATTTAAAAAATGTTCCTTTTGCCTTTGGCTTCTAAAATTTCTAAGCAGAATTAGTATTAACTCTTTTCTTCATTTCCCTTTACATAATCTTATTTTTTTTAATCTGATTTCAAGATTTTTTACTTTGTCACTGGTTTTCAGCAACCTGACTACCATGAACCCTGCTATTTATCCTAACTGAGACTTTAGAGTTTCTTGGATCAATGCATTTGTAACTTCTATTATATTTGGAAATTCTATGCTATAATTTCTTGAATTATTTTGTTCTTCCTTCTCTCTCCTTTCTTCCTGGGACTCCAAATATACATAGAATAGGCTACTTAGTAGTGTCCCTCAGATCAGTTGGTTTTTAAGCCTTTTATCCTCTGTGTTACTTCTCTATTTTCTATTGTCTTGCTTTCAAGTTTATTAATCTTCCCTTCTGCAGTGTCTAATCTGTTATTAATCTCCTCTAGTGAATTTCTCACTTCAGATATCATGTTTTTCAGTTCTGTGGCCTCAGTTTCTTCCTCTTGTTTCCATTTCTATCTCCACTTATGTTCATGATTTTCCTTTAAATTCTTGAATATATTTATAATATCATTTTAAATTCCTTATCTGCTAATTATGTCATCTCTCTTTTCTGTGTCTGTTTCTATCAACTGATTTTTCTCCAGGCTATGGGCCACATTTTCCTGCTTCCTCAAATGTCTAGCAATTTCTATTGGATACTGCACGCGGTGGCTGTTATATTGTTGAGTACTTGGAGTTTGTGGCCTTTATATAAAGTGTTGAGCTTTGCTCTGACAGTTAAGTTACTTTCAGGTTATCTTTCTCCTTTGGAAGTTTGTTTTTAAGCTACTTTAGAAAGTCTAGAGTAGCCTTTTGGGGTCCAGTTTTGCCGTGCTAATAGGGCCTCATCCTGCTGGAGTCTCTACTGAATGCCCTGTGAATGCAACAGAAGTTCTTCACTTGGGCTGTTTTGGAATGTGATTACCTCCCAGCACTGTGTGAGCTCTGGGAAATGTTCAGCTTACAATTCATGGGTGGTTATGTTTGCCCTGATAATGGAGTTTCATTCTGTGCATGTGCAGCTTGGTAGATAGTCAAAGCCTCAAGGAATCTCCTGTTAGATCTCTCTCCCCCTTCTTTTTGTCTCTCTTGCCCTCACTTCCCGATTGTCTCCTCTCTGATACACTGTTTTGCAAATTCCAGCAGCATGAAACTATTTATACTCCAGCCTCTGTTTTGTCAGTTCAATAAAACCATTCTTCTCTGTCCAGATTCTCCTTCCTTAGGCTGTAGTCTGGAAAATGACTGTAAGCAGTAACCTGAGGTGACCACGGGACTCGCTTTGTTCGTGTTCTTTTTTCTTCAGTATTTTAGTCCTGGAGTACCTGGTGTTCAGTGTCTGAAAAGAATTGTTTCAGGGCACCTGGGTGGCTTAGTCAGTTAAATGTCCAACTCTCAATTTTGGCTCAGGTCATGATCTCAGGGTAGTGAAATTGAGCCCCATGTCAGGCTCCATACTGGGAGATACTCTCTCTTTTTCTCTCTCTCTTTCTCCCTCTGCCCTGCTTGTACTCTCTCCCTCTCTAAAAAAAAAAAAATAATAAAATAATAATTAAATTAAACTAAAAATTGTTTCATAGGTTTTATCTAGTTTTCCAAATGTTTATGACATCAATGAGAGTTGGTTACATCAACATGACCAGGAAGCAATCCTCCTCTTGATTTTTAATATTAGAGCTACATAACTTATCTGTGTCTATCAATAGAATGTTTTCTTGGGAAATGTTTATATATAAGTATTATAATTATATCTCCAAAATTCAGTACGACATATTGAACAAAGCAATATGAAGAAAAATCTTGAATTACATTCCATATACAATTTGTAAAATATGGGTAGCTGTGCTGAAATTCACACCAACTGTCATAAAAAATGATGTATACTTCAAATGCTAGAGCTAAGAGAAGCCATGGAATAGCACAAAAAACAGCTATTGGCTAACAACCTAGTTAATATTTTGGTGATCTGAAAGTAGTGTTAACCTTATGCATATTAACATAGTAGTTTATTACTTGTACATGGGGGCTGTTAATGTGCTTTTGTTATATTTTAGGATATTAGCTAGGAATTTGTATTTCTATGTAAAGTCATACTTTTCCCTATTTAAGGTATTGGAAAATGGCCATCTAGTGAGTGTTGTCAGACAGATATCTGTTTTTCTGGTTAGGATTCCTGACAGTAAGCATGAAATGCCTGCATTTCCCAATGGCAAAGCCTTCTCCCAAAGGGAGAATATTCCCAGGGGAGTGCATGCTAATCCTCAGCAAGGCTCAATTACTATCTAAACATCTAGAGAATTATTCTTTAGGGTCCAGTTGAACAACATAAAGAGATTATTTGAGGAAAATTTGAATCCTGACATTTGAGTCCTGCTGAAAGATGAGTAATTAAACCATGAAAACAGGCTCACTCTGAGCTGGCTTTAGTAAATAAAGAAAAAAAAAAAATCAAGAGAGAACCTGAAAGCTTTGGACCTAAAGAAGAGTTAATAGCAAGAGAACCTTTTAAGATGAGTACATATGTAAAATCCTTATTGTAAAGGAGATGACTGTGTATTGGGTTGTTAACCAAAACTTCTGGTATACATATTAAAGCAGAAAAATCCAGTGTCGGGGACTGGGGACTCAATATTCACAAAATGATTATTTTTGACCAAAACCCACTGGCTTGAAAGGGTTAAATAAGACCGAAACCTTTTAAAACACAAGCACCCAATTTACTAATGATTTGTACCTACACGCAAATCAAATTAATTGCACTATTTCTGGAAATATTACAAGTAGAGAGGAAAATTTCACATTTATCAAACCCATTTAACTCCATTTGGAACCCTTTTTGAGAGGCATTAAAAAGATTTAGCTGTTTGAAGAGTGAGCAGGGCTATTTGGACACAATTATTTAAAAGTATTAAAACGCGCTTCTGGTCTCCCCTTAATTTAGTAGCGTGATGTCCAGGACCTCTCAGATGCAGTGAATCCATCGTATGTTTGACATTGGCCTCGGTTGTTTTATTTTAGTAACGACTCTGGCATCATAAGAGCCCAGACCACTTTCTCCTTCAAGAAATATATATTATTATGTCTCTAATTAGAAAGGAATCAAGAAATAAGCTGTCAACTGAAATTTATGATTACTTATAAAATGCTAAGGGCCACAATGGTTCATTTTAAAATGCTGGCTGCCACTAACATTTCCTTTCCTTTCGCTGCAATCACTTAACAAAGAAAAGCATTTCTGAGCCTCAAAAAATTACATCTAAGAACAGGAGTGATGCTCAATGAAGTACTTTGCAGGACGGAATCTAATCATTTTGATGGGATTGGGTTTTAGTCTCACTTACCAAGCTTCTGTTTTATAGGCCCCTCAAGACTCTTTGGGGGGAAAATGCAACCATTTCCCCAAATTTCAAATGTCCTACTTTAGTGGCATTAATAGACATATACAGGAGAGGCTAGGAGGGGGCAGAGTAGATGGGTGAAAGAGGCAAGAGAGGCATTCAGTGCAGAGCAGGGGACTTTAACAGCATGCCTACCATTTCTGCTAATAGAAATCATGCAGTGATAGCCCCATTCACCCAGTGGACAAGTACAGTACCCCAGCTTGTCCTATTACAGCTTTTCATTAGAGAACAGACGCATGCCTCCCTTCTCGACATTAAGCACGGGCTGCACTTTGTGAAAAGAGACACCCAAGGTATTGGACCAGTGACTTGGTTCCAGCTTTGACTTTGTTTCCCTCTGAGTCAAGCCATTTCTGCTGTCATGAGACGGTCACGTACAGGCAGTGGAGGGCAAGTCTGGACATCCAGATACTGCTCTTCGGGAGAACGGGCTCCAGATTCTGAGTGGAATTATCTTGGCCAGTTGCCTTATTCCATCCGCTCATAGCGACCTACACACCATACCATTAACAGAAAAGCTTCCCATGATAGTAAAATAAAGGGGCTCAGCAGGGGTTTTTTTCTAGATGTATATTTTGAAATGCACATAAATCTGGACATATCACACAAACACATCTACTGCCAGTTACAGAGCTGGCCCTTTGGTGCTTTCAACTTTTCTAAATCTATCATCCTATTTTCAGGAACATTTTAAATTTACTTTTTAAAAATGTCTTATGCTTAGCACTACATTGCCCCATAAAAAAGACTGGAGAATTTTTCACGATGCCAGAAGGTTAGGCAGAGTTCCCACGTATAACAGATCCTATTCTCTCTCCATCATTCTAATTCTTAAAGTGTAAAAAGGTCCCAGTTTATCCCTTAGACTGCATTCTGATCCAACTTCATCTTCAAAGTAAATTTCTTTGGTGAGACGCTTGTTCCAGCAACGAGGCTGCCTTCTAGTGATACCCCGGACATCTCTACAGTGTTTCAAGCTGTTACCAATGCTTTCTCATACCCAGCCTTAGTTCTGAGAATTTGTTGATCTTCAAAATCAGGGGAAGTGTCCCCACTATTTGAATGGGGTCAAACACATTGCAGGCAGAGGCGGTCAAGAAACATTGAGCTCCCTTGTTTCTAGTATCTTCTCTACCTTCGAAGAGCTCACATCATGCCCCATGCAGCAGCTGCCTTAAATCCTGCCTTGGAATTCTTATTTCCTTGTTCTGTCCCAAAGCCTCTATGCCTCCTAGTTTCCATTGCTACCCTAACCCTCATTCTGCTTCCACCAAAGCTTACTACCCCCCACCCCCGGCAAAGAATTACGGACTTCAGGGATGATAAATGAGAAACAATCTCACTCATGTTTCCCATTTTACAGATCAGGAAATGGAAGAGAACACTGATGACGTGGACTGTCCAAGGTCGTGGAGCTAGTCAGTGACACAGCTCACCTTGGGAATTCTAACCAATGGTGGTGCCTTCCCTGTGTCAAGGCTGGGTCTTGCCCAGTGGCTAGCCATTCATGTTCCTGCGATAAGTTAGGTGTTTAAATACCAAGACAGTCAGCTTTCAAAAACAAATAAATGTGTATTTAAACAGCTCTTTTATGCTCCAACTGAATGAGGGTAGAGTGGAGAAGCTGTAGATGTCATGTCTCTCATCTGTGGCCCCCTCGTCTTCTGGGCTGTCAGACATCTCCTTTGGGACCACTACCAACCACAAAGAAAAAAAAATCCACTACTAATTCTTTTGTCGTGGGGGTCTTCTCCCTTGTCCTTGGGGATAAAGTTGTCCTAGATCTTTTGTGTCATCTACCCTCCAGTTTAACCTCCAAAACTTTTTGTCAGCTTCCTGGGCAAAGGGGACACAAGCAGCTTTCTTACAAGATATGTGGAAGAGCAGAAATCCCAAGACACTCAAGGATGGCTGGAGAGAAAGGATTTACCAGGGGGCAACTTTCAATTCTGAAGAAGACACAAGGCATTGGACTAGAGACTGCGTTCGGTAGCGGCAGCACTAGAAGGCATTTGAGTCACTGCTCCAGTCACACTGAAAACATTTCTAATCCTCAACAGGTGGTTGGTTGTGAGGAAGCACTACCTCACACTACTGTTCCCGAAGGCGATGATCTCCCTGTCACTGGAGGTGGTCAGGCAAGCCTAAGAAAGAGGAAAACCTGCTTTGGAAAGATAGTTGCACTCCATGACCGCTAAGGCTCTGTGGTTTTATTACAGATCTTCACAGTCATGATTTGGACTATTGCAACTGACAGGGAAAACTGTCCCCATTAGTAGCCAGATCCCACCACAACATCTGTACACATCTCAGCTGTGTGTGCTTCCTCATGCCAATGAAGGAGCCATTACTTTTCTGACCCTTTTCGGTCAGAAAAAAGTAAAATGGCCATCCATTTTTCCCCTTTTTCTTTTCTTTTTTCTTCAGAAGTCAATGACACTATTCTTTTATATGAATAAAACGAATACTTTGTAGGCCAAGAAATACCAGACTATATGGTATTATAATTTGTTGGTGGGGAGCAAGTGGGGAAATAAAATAATGCACACACTGACAGGAAAAGTGATCCTTCTGAAAAGTAAGTAGATTTGGTTTCCAAATAGAAATAATCAAACCATCCCAGCTTCCACACCCAGCACCACCCTCGACAAACTAAGAGCCTTCCACCTTCACACTACAAATTCCAAAAGCTTCAATATTTAGGTGCAGGAAAAGCCATAACTATACAATCTAAGACACAGACACCTGACTTGTAAATACAAATACATAATTTCGAATCCACAGGAACTTACATGTGAAAAAGAAAATCACACATGCAAACACATTGGCTGCTTCCGAACACTTGGCCCTGAAAGTTGACTATATTTTGCCATCGGCAGATGTTGTTGTTGTTTTATCATTGGAGACGTTGGTATTTTTACACACTTCAGAAAGGATCGCTGAAATCACAAATGCTTTTTAAAACAAACTTAAAGTAATCGTTTACATTCAGGGTCCAAAACAAGGTACGAGTAGGAGCTGGCACTTAAATGACAAGTCCTTTTGTTCACCCCCTTCCTTAAACAAATGCAGAATGATGTGTGATTCACTTTTTTAGCCAGGGCACCTTTAAGAGCCCAGGAATGGCTGTTGCCACTGAATTACTTGCCAGCCCTCACCAGAGATGTCTGCCCGTGCAAAACCTGTGACAAAGGACTGAAATGACAGCACTCTGACTCACTCCTACATTGTGTTTGTTTAGGAAGGTCCTAGAAATTGTATTTCACCAACCACATTCGCTATCAACACACAATTATCTGGCTTAATCATGTGGAACAGTGGCAAATTCACCTGGGGCTTAAGAACTAATGACATTCTCGTCTGAGCTGCTTTAGTGAAATGGCCTAGCACCTGAAGCAGGAACAGCAAGATTGCTCAAGAAAATTTGGTTTTCTGTTTTCATTTCACAGCATAGGGCCCCTGCTCAAATCAACAAACACTCCTGATTAAATAGCCGTGGTAGTCAACTTCTTCGCACTCGTGTGCGTGGCTCTGAATGTACATCGAGCACCCTAACCTTTACAGGGAAAAGAATCATCTGTGACTTGTTGGTGATGCATTGTCTTTGGGACGGGGAAAATAAGTAAATAAATTGGCATTGAATAATTTGGGTGTGATTACAGTTATTAGCGTGGACGAGCCCTCTGCGGCTGAAAGCAGCACCTAACGCGGTCGCCCCAACGACGCACGAATACGCTCAGGTATATATTTTCGTTTCCTCTTGCCATCTGCAGCAAGGGCATTAAGATTCTGCTTACTCCTGAAAAATCCAGCCCCTACCCGCGGCCTTAACCCCCAGTGTGCAAGGGCTTTGTAGAGTCACTGCTGACTCTGCTGCTAAATCCCAAGGAGAGGAGAGGCCAATTTTCAAAAGCTGGCAGTGGCAAGAAATTGAGTGTTCAGACTTCCAAATGCTTCAAAGAAAGGGTCAGGTGCAGTGTTCCTCCTGGAGGGCTGCAGGAGAAATGGCCTTCATTTATCAGAATAATGATTTATTTTCATTAGCATGCAAAGGCAGACCAGGATAGTGTGCCAAATTCCTGGTTTCCCTCTTGGTGTGTGTTCCATACCAAATGTCCTTTTATGTTTATTTTTTTGTTTTATCCCTCTCATTAGCAAGGGCCATGGGGCTCAAAGGTGATAAGCAGAATGCTTTCACATTAGCTAAATTATATGGTGTCCCTGCTAGCTCTGGTGCTGGGCTTCTTCCAGCATCAGATCCCCAAAACCTTCCGTTTCGAGAAATATTGGAAGTCCCTAGGTTTGCCAGCTGTAGATGTAGCGTCTCTGTGCTCTGCCTCTAATTCATCTGTGTTTTCCCTCTCTCCTTCTAACTCCAACTAACCACTCCTAACTCACACTAACGCCACTATCACCCCTACCCCAGTGAATACACAGTAATACAGAAACTGGGATAAACAGTACTCAGGGCAGAAGCAACAGTAATAATGATAAGCCCAACAGAATAAAATTTTTTTAAAGCAAATAAAAGTTAAGAATTAGCAAGAGTCTGAAGATTTGTCATCATACTGACTGTGGATGTTACATTTTTTTAACTTTTTTTTTTAAGATTTTATTTATTTATTTGACAGACAGAAATCACAAGTAGGCAGAGAGGCAGGCAGAGAGAGAGGGGGAAGCAGGATCCCCACCGAGCAGAGAGCCCGATGTGGGGCTCGATCCCAGGACTCTGGGATCACGACCTGAGCCGAAGGCAGAGGCTTAACCCAGTGAGCCACCCAGGCGCCCCACATTTTTTTTAAAGAGGGGCATTTTATAGCAAAGTCTTTTGGTACTTGGCAAACTACATGTCTTTTGATTGCACTCCAAAATCAACCTACCCCATAATAAAATGCCTAATGATACAAATAGTGGCTCTCCAAAAATCCAGAGTGGATAAATTCAGCACATTGTTTTCACCAGCCAAGAGAAGTACATATGGTTCCTTAGTAGACATCCATCAATGTTACTGCTTGAAATGCTATGAAACAAAATGTAATCAACCTTCATTGTACAGTTCACATAAAGTTACTGTACACTTATCACAAATGTGCATAGCTACCAACCATTAGCCAGAAGCTGCATCTCCTGGATTCATCAGAAAGAGAGCACAATGCAGCCCAAGATTACAAATGGTAATGAGACAGTTCTCTTAATATTTAGGCACTTACATATCAGACAGTTTACAGATGAGGAATCAGGACTCAGGAAATACTATCAATTCAAAATCAGACTTCTATGACAAGTATGTCTACATCCTGCATCGGGACTTTCTCAAGTATTTCTATGAAGTCTCAGAAGTGAAAATCACTTAGAAAAATTGAAAACCACACTCTTCCAAAATAGCACATATCCAAAAGTCCCTCACCTTGGTAAAGAGCTTTTAAAGAGTTTTGTTGTTTGTTTATCTCTTCTAGCTTGAATCTTCTCCCTAAATCTCGTCTCCACCAGTGCCCCCACTACTCACCCACAATGCTGATGTCGTTTTCCCATCACCCACTGTACAAAAAGGGACCTGCATGTTAACAAGACACAATTCTGCCATGAAAAAGACGACAATGTGAGTATTGTGATGGGTATAGGGAAATAAGAACTAATATGTTTTATAGCATCTGCAGTAACTATAGAGACATACGCAAGGGTTAGGAAGAAGACTTGACAACAACTGTTTTTTTTCTACTGAAAGATGAAAGTGCAGAAACTTTCCACACACACACACACACACACACACACATACACATACACACACACACAATGATACTTTGCACAGGCTCTTAAAGGATCACAAAGAGCTTTGTTCTAGTTCTCAGAGGAAATGGCATTGCAAGTGGAAGAAATAGCATTCATTCATTCATCTGCTCATTTATTCGCTTAGTGATAGTTAGCAGTGTTCTAGACACTGAAAATAGAATCGCGGGGAAAATGATATGTTTCAGGTTCTCCTAAACTGGAAGTCTATTGGGGAGACATGAAATTATCCAATAATTACATGGTCACAAATTGTGCTGAATGACATGAAGAAAAATAGTGACAGCAGTTCAGAGCAGTACTGGCCTTTCTGAAAAGGTGACATGTGAGCTGAGACATCGGGGATGAAACTGAAAGTATTGTGTCCACAATGGGAAGGATATCACAGGCAAAGAAGAAGACCCCTTCTGAGAGTTGTTCCACCACACCTAGACCAGTGAAATGTGACTATCGGTGAAGAGTCTAGACTTGTGGCCCCAAATGGGTGAACTAGGTCAACAACCCACTTCGCAGAATTCTGACTATACTCTTCTCTCACTACTTCTGTGCTCCATAGAACCATCTGGGAATTCACTTCTTCCATCCGTTTACTTCTAGACAATAAGTGAAAAAAGGAAAATGGGATTATAAAGTAATAAAAGAAAATTGGAAATTGGAAATTGGAAAAAAGTTTATCTCCTGAAAGCTATGGCTTTCTCTTGACATTACCAAAATATGCCTTTCCTTCTCCTACAGTCCTGTGGCAGAGATGGTCTTTCCTCAAAATGAAAATTTTTCACCATCTCCCACAGCAAGTTGAATTATAAGTCCCATCTAATACTCAAACCCACATGAAGTCTAAAAGAAAAAAAAAAAGGAAAGAAAGCAAAACAAAAACAAAAGCCTTTTTACATTGCTTCATAATCCACAGCTTTCAAAAATAATCTCATGATTTCTAGTTGAGTGGGCTAAATTAAAAATACCCAAACTAATTCATTACTAAAAAGAACCTCATTTCTTCCTCACCTTAGAAGCCTATTTTAAGTTGCAGAAGGAAAATAACATTGATGAGCTATAAACTATAAGCTAAGGACTATCAGGAAATGGTGGGGATAATTTGTAATTGAAAACAAGGGGGAAAGTCCTTGTTTACCAAGTTGGAAAAAACCCAAGAATATGAATACACAGAAATCTAGGTACTGCTCAGCTGCTGACCAGCTGTGCTGCCATGTAAAATCCTGCTAAATTCCCCATTTTTTTTTTTTGCTTCAGATTCTTCATCGTAGGTAGATGGGCCCTGGTCTTCCAAACCACTTGGGCAATGAGAAAATCAAATGAACTGCCATGGTTTAAAAAAAAATACTTTTCAAAAATGATCTAAATTATATGGTCCCTCCCTCCAAACGATGTTCCTTAGATCATCAAAAGATGGTAACAGAGGGAGCCTAGGTGGCTTGGCTGGTTAAGCATCTGCTGTTAGTTCAGGTCATGATTCCAAGGTCCTGGGATCAAGCCCCAAATTGGCTCTCTGTTCAGCAGGGAGTCTCCTTCTCCCTCTCCCTCTGCTCCTCCCCCCACACTCTCTCTCTCTCAAATAAACAAATAAAATTTTTAAAAAATGGTAAGAGAGGGGCACCTGGGTGGCTTGGTGGGTTAAAAAATGGTAAGAGAAACCTCCATTTCTCTATATGGGAACAGAGTTGTGGGAAAGCTTTCTGAAGATTAAAAAGGGACATGCACAGAAGGTTATACAGCACTATGAACAAACCTACCATCAATCTGTCTATGCTTCTCCTTGGGAATTACCCCTAAAGGAACCAGTATGTATACCAAAATAATCTCTCACTCTTTACAAAAAAAAAAAAAAAATCCTCTGCCACTGGTTATAAAATGTTAATACTAGTCTATCTAAATATTTTGGCAAAAGTTTCTTCCCAGGAGATTAGAAGAGTGCATTGCTCAATAGAAAGAGCTGAAATGCTCCTCTAGTCCCACTCCTGGAGATTCTGGTTCAATTGATTAGCACAGGATCCCAAGGACCTGGATATTTAACAAATACTGCAGAGGGTTCTATCAGGTGGGTTTGGGAAACATCACTGTGGCTACGGTGAGCCACTGAAGAGACTTCAGCAGGAACTTGGCAGCACCCACACTATGCTGAAACCAATTTCTAAATGCTGTCTTCTGGAGAGTTTAATACTTTGAGTCTGAGACTGGCTTCTTGGAATTCGCTGGGGAGCTGTTAAAAATCCCAATACCCAGGCCAGAATACCCCAGACCAATTACCAAAGAATCTCTAGGGATAGGATCCAGGCACAGCATTTTTTAATCTGTTTGTTTAATGGAGACAGATAAAGACATTTTATTCTGACATGTTACGGTTAAAATGCATACTTTCAATCTCCAAAAGTTCGAGAAAAACAGAATTTTACAAATTAAAAACATACAATTTACGTACACGGTAAAAACTAGCTAACATAGCTACATAAACCAAAGATGCAAACAGAAAAAAGGGAAGCTGCTACTGTTGAAGTGAGCCAGGTCCACAGCTGTGGGGCCATACCACACATCCATCACGACCACAGGGCCCAGGCGGATGCCTCTGGCCTTTCTAGAGGGTATCTTGTCTCTGGGGGCCATGTCAGTGCACAATTTTGCCTCTAAAATGTCATATGGTTGGTTGGGTCGAGCAAGCAAGTGTCCATTCTAGTCAGGAACTGTTAGTTAAACAAGGTCATGAGCAAATCATCTGCCTGAGCGCCATGGTCCCACAGTCGGGAGGTACTCTAGCTCCCCCACCCACCATTCACCTCAGTTCAGGAACCATCAAACACCAAGCTGGAGATTAAACACAGAGAACTGTCTCCAACCAAACCCAGAGCCTGCTCTGTGGATTTTATTGATGGACATGCCCTACCACCCCGAGGTGAGATGTTGACAAGGTGGGTTTCTAACTATCAAAGGAATTAAGCTTCTAGTTATTTTGTTATAAGTGCAGGCACAGCATTTTTAAAGCTCTCCACATGACTCTGATGTACAGCTAGGTTTGAGCTGGTGGAATACTGAGCATTATTCTCCCTGTCTCCTTGCTCACATAGTATGACCCACTTATTTCTATGGTAGGCTTTTGGCTCTTAGCCATGAGGATCCCTTGCTTTATTTTTCATCACAGAACTTATCACTACCTAACATTTTAATATACATTGGTAGTATTTAAAATACACACACACACAGGGGCTCCTGAGTGGCTCATTCAGTTAAAGTGACTCTTGATTTCAGCTCAGGTCATGATGTCAAGGTCGTGAGATTGAACCCTGCACAGGGCTCTGCACTGGATGTAGAACCGGCTCAAGATTCTCTCTCCCTCTCCCTCTGTCCCTTGTCCCCCTTGTTGCTTGATGTCTCTCTCTCTCAAAACACACACACACACAGAGTCTATTTCCACTCTGGAATGCATGTTTCATTAGCCTGGGACTTCTAATATGTACTTAAAATTTTTTGTTGCTATTAAATTGACACTATATATAACAGCACTTGGCTAGGAATGGGGGAGGTAAATATTATCATTAGCCAATGGAACCCTAACAAAGCAGACAGATTTTCAAGATGAAAAGAAAGAAGAAAATAACTAGGGATTAAGATCTTCCTGGCAATGGTAACAGAGAGAGACCTTGTATGCAGGAAGAAAAACTGACCAAGATATGGGCCTGCTAATATTAGTAATATCAGTATATTGATAATGAATTTCCCCCTCCTTAAGCAGAAAAATTCACATAGATAGGAAACCGTTATTAAATATCTATAGCACAAAGTCTTTTAAATAATACAGATATTTAAATAGATCTAAACTCTTTGGGCTCATAACTACTTATACCGCTATAAAACTCAAATCAAACACAAACTAAACCACAAACCGATAATATATTATTTTAAAAAATTAATTTAGTGTGATATATGCTGTTACCTTGAAGGAAAAAAAAGTGCCAGCTCTGCATTGAACAGGAGAAAGTTGTATTTCTGTTTTTATTTTTAACTTGTCCTTTTCATTCTTTTTATTTTGAGTAGGGTGGAACATTATCTAAATTACTTTTGTTCAGATGTTGTTATTCTCCTGTTGAACAATAAATTTGTAATTTAAATGTAATCCTTAGCTTTAATGAGCACATATATTTAGTAGTACACCTTAAAATATAATGCTGTCAAAATGTAAAATGCTGGTCGAATCAGGTTTTTCACTGTGTCACAACTATGATATCGACAATAAATAGAAATTCTTATTTGCAGAGACTGGATCTCTTTACACTGAAAATATGATGCAACATAAGGACTTGGGTTACCAAATGATAGTAGATACCATTAATGTTTGTGTGTGTATATTTTTCAGATAAATAAATATGAAACAAAAGATGGCAGTATTCCAAAAAGGCCAATAAGAGTATGTCAGAACTGTGAGATCATAGATCATTTTGGACTTTTGTTTCTATTTTGTTTCCAAAATAAATAGGCATTAGTTGAATAATAAAAAGCTCCCCCTTTTCCTAAATATTCTATTACAAAGTGAAGGGTTTCAGAAATTTGCATGTAGTATGAGCTGGTTCTATAAGGAAAAAAATGATACAACTGTATTTTAATGTTTAGAAATATCCTGTATGTATATATACCTAAAACTGAACAACTATCTTTGGGTGATAAGATCACAGTTGATTTTTAAAACTGTTTTCCTCCATTCTTTTATGTATATGGTAGGCACCTCCTACCATTGCTGCCACTGAGTCACATAACCAGCTGTTGGGCTGCTGTGTAATCTGCTCCCTTGAAAGGCGAGTAAGACTTACTGACCTGCTTCTAACAAACAGAATTTAGCCGATGTGATGGAATGTCACTCTCGAGATGAGTTATTAAAAAAAAAAAAAAAAAAAAAAGCACTGCTTCCATCTTGAGTGCTCTTGCTCCTTCTTGGGGCACTTGTCCTGGGCAAGCTAGCTGCTATATTATAAGGCAGCCATAGGAGAGGCTCATGTGGTGAAGGACAAGCCTGCCTGAGCGCATGTAGAAACGAGTCTGCACTGCTGTTCCCTCCCCGTCCCCAGCAGAGCCCTCAGATAAGACTGCAGTCCTGGCTATCATCTTGACCGTGATCTCATGAGAAAGCTGGAGGCGGCACACTCAGCTTGGCTGTACCCAGACCCCCTGAAACAGTCAAATAGTAAATGTTGCTTTAAGCCACTAAATGTAGGAGCAATTTGTTACATAGCAATAGATGATCCCAAAAATGTAGCTTTCCCACTAAAAAAGTAGACCAAAAAAAAAAAAGAAAGAAAGAAAGAAACAGAAAAACAAAAAAAAAGGAAACATTTAGAAAAACATATTAACTCTATAACAGAAAGACAGTTAAGTTCCCCTTCCTTTGTTTCCTTCCTTTCATTCCTCTTTTCTCTTCCAGACTAGTATGGCTAAGTAGGATCACTCAGATTTCTGGGAGTCTAATCTCAGGGCATTTGCTAACACCATGCCCCAACTCCCTGTTCCAGTTTCGATTGGGCCCACATCTGTCATTTCCCACAATAAGCTGTTGTTAAAATCGGCACCGTTTACACTTTATAGGTAGATGGACTATGTAAAGAAATGACCCCGTGGGACGCCTGGGTGGCTCAGTTGGTTAAGCGGCTGCCTTTGGCTCAGGTCATGATCCCAGCATCGAGTCCCACATTGGGCTCCTTTGCTAAGCAGGGAGCCTGCTTCTCCCTCTGCCTGCCACTCTGTCTGCCTGTGCTTGCTCGCTCTCTCTCCCTCTCTCTCTCTGACAAATAAATAAATTAAAAAAAAAATGACCCCTTACTCCACGAAATGGTGTTGCTCTAACGATAAGCCCAACTCACCTCTGGAAACCATCTTCGGAGTGAATACACACAAGCATCTTGCACTGTGATATTGGCCTTGGGATTCCTCATCCTAAAGACAGAGCAGCAATTTCTTCACAAGTAACACAATTAAGGGATTAGGTTAACCCCCAAACACTAAATAAATGTATCTGTTCCTTGCTCTAGTCAGAGACACCAAAAAAATTGGAATCTTAAAGAAGAGGAAACAATGGAAAACGAGAGAGGAGCCACATGATTAGACACCTAAATGGAGGTGTGCAAGCATGTCCCATCACGAACCGCACCAAGCGGCTACTTCCTATACACGAGCTACTGTATATGTGGCACTTATCACTGATCCCAGATTCCTTATGACGTTCCTGAATCAGGAATAAGATGGTATTTTTCACAGTTACAGAGTGGAAAATATTTATGGTGTAGCAGCTGAATGTGTCTTTATTTCACATTCTAAGAATCATGCTACAGGATGGAAGCAAAAACATTTTGAATAAGATGTGGACAAGCCCCAGAATTTTTGCCTCAGAAGCGAGATAGCTTTTTGATAGAAAAACACTCTGCCTGTTCATCAGGGCTGCTAGCCTATCGTGAGCTTAATTAAAATCAATGGAGAAAAAAATTGAAAGCTGAGAAGCACTATTTGGGACACACAAAATGTAAATGAGTGAAAATATGAAATCTCCAAATAACCTTGGGTCTCGGGCTTTGTTTAGTGATCACCCTATTGATCTATTGAAAACCATCTTTCTTCTTTTCCTCGCTTCTGCTAACTCTGAGAAAACTGAGAGGTGGGACAGCCTCTAGTTCTGGAGCAGGATTTCATGTGTTATTTCCTTGTACCCCCAATCTCCCCCCTTCCATCCACCTTCTGTCTCTCTTAGCATTTTTTCACTGTCTCTGGTGCTCTTTTTTTCCTACCTACACAGCAGAAAGAATGTCAGGGAGTGGCAGAGAGAGCGTGTGTTTTCGAGCAGCATGGAGCTGAACACGTCTCTTGATTCCAAACATGAAAAGATATGCACATTTCTTCCTTCCTTTCACCTCTTTTAGGCACAAGAGTTTCATTTTATGCATATGTGATTCAAAGTCATACAGAAGTAAGCCGAACCACAAGGGCAATTCAATTCGATGTAACTGATACTCCTTTATTTTCAAGAGATTTATTTAACAACAACTGTACAAGTTGCAAAACTGGTCACCTTCCTCATCCTTCCCTCTAATCGTGCCCTTTGTCATGTGATTTTTGAAGTTCCTTCTCTAACATCGGAGTCTAAATATCTAACCCTTCTTTTTCCACCAGGTTAATAAAATAGAGTGGAAGTGTCAGTTCCAAGTCAAGACCTTCCACCTTCCCACACTCACAACTCTAGCCATCAGTGGGGGACCAACCCAGGCTAGCCTGCTGGAGAATGGAGGTACATGGAGTAGAGCCAAATTGCCCTACGTGACCAAGTGGAGGCCATCTTAGATCACACGATAGCCAATTCCCAGCATGTGATCAAACCCAGGGGAGAGCATCAGAGCCACTCAGCTTACTCTTACCTGACCCCAGACAAATAAGCAATAAATGCTTTTTTCTTATGCGCCACTGAAGGTTCTATGGCTTTGTTACACAGCCTTATAATGGCAGTAGATAATGGATGCAGCAGAGTTTCACTGTCTCTTCTCACTAAAAATAAGACCCATTGCAGAGACTGATTTGGGAGGTGAACTGACATCTCAGCATTGCTAGGGCATGTGTGTGTGTGTGTGTGTGTGTGTGTGTGTGTGTGTGAAATAGACAGAAAGGGAATGATCGATGCATCTCTGCCTGATGATTACAGACCATGCTTATTTCTTTTAATCATCAGGAGGATGACACTTGGTGGCTTGCCTGCTTATTCATTTTATTCATTCATTCATTGACTAACAATAATTATCAAGTAGTTCTAGCATATTAGACATCAGGGACATAAAGGTGACTAGGTTATGGTCACTGATCTTGAAGAACCTTCTGTCTATGGACCTGATGACATGCTAGAATATACAATGGTGAAATGAATGTTCTGCCTTCTCTCTTTTGTAAATTATAAACATGAACTGATGATGTGCTGTAGCTAATCATTATTAGACGTTGTGAACCTACCTTCTGTCTAATTTCCTATAAAAAAATGGTCCAAATGGAAAAAAAAAGTCAATTTGTTTATTCCTTACTCTGTAATGTCACACCTCAAGGTAAGACTCCCTTGAAAATATGAAACTCTTGACATTGGCGGTATGGAAAAATAAAGTACATGTCGCTCAGTGGGTGCCAGGGACCTATATTATGTCCTACTGTTGGTTACAGAATTTTCAATATTTCCTTATCCTTTTTCACTCATATGAACTGCAGCTTATAGCAGTGGTAATCATTTCCTGTGTTTGAAAAAGAGATGAAAGCATTCATGGATGAAAGCAAGTTGGATTTAATCTCCTTCTCTCTCATCCAGTGCACTGTACTGATCATTTTCCAAAAAAACAAGACTTAAGCTCATTTTTGTCATGACAAAACTAGTTTCATAATAATCAGATGGCAATTCCTAGTGTACACAATTCTAATATAATTACTAGGAGGAAATGTAGAGGGAGTTGCAGGTTCGAGATAAAGAAAAGCCTGTGAATTTTGTATTAATGTCTCAGACTCTCTTATTTGTGCAAGTAATCAATCTTTCAGGGAGTAGAATAGTAATTCTTTGTGAAAAAAATGACAAGAGTCAGAGGAAGAAAGAAGATAATCTGAGTTCCATTCGGTACACAGCAGGTCAGCTGTGATTGACAAAGCTCATCACAAAACTATAGCTCACGGAATAATCCCAGTAGCAGAGTCTCATTTGCAGCCCAAGCAGTGTTAATGACATGTTTAACAGCTGCTTGTTGAAGTTTGGAATCTGCATTAACCCGCAGAGCAGTGAACAGAGAAATGAGGGAAAGTATTGAAATCAAGCCTTCATTATTCTGACAGCCCAGGTGAAAGGGTGTCCGGAGGTTGTGAAGAGGCGGGGAGGAGGGTCTGGAGGGTGGAAGGTTCAATTGCATGGGAGGATCGTCCTGGAGATGACAGGGTCTGATCAATAAACACAGAGGACTGCAAGAGCACACTGACACACTCAACTCAGAGACAATGAGGCAGGAGAGTCAGGCACTTGGAAGGAAGTCCTGGCTTGGGACACTAAAAATTACTCTGGCATTAATAATCACTGCAGATCAACTTGGTGTCAGCTTTTGCCACTTTGGGAAGGCCATGGGATGCCACATCTCTGGGCTCCCTTCACCCCAAGAATAATATGTATTCATCCCAGCTCCAAAAACAAAGAAGTATATGTACCACAGTCTATTTTCTAGACTTCCTAAAATAGTACTTCCTGAATTAGCTTAAATGAGCTACTGAATGCATTTTCCTTAAATGTGATTCTTTATAATAGCCCATTTGCTCTGTGGAAGTATTATCTCTGGCCTTGCCACTGGCAAAAGGTGTCTGTCACTGAGGGCAAAGAATGAGGACATGGGGGAAGTGTCAGAGGTTTGGGGCAAATCCCAGCTTCTCCATATTTTTAAAGGTAGACTTAGATAGCATGTGCAAATGCCCGGTGCTGCAGTGTTCTTATCCATAAAATGGGATAATAACACCCACCTTGTAGAGTTGTCATGAGGATTAAAGTAAAATGTATAAAATCCCCAGTATAAGTCGACATTTCATAAAGAGTCACCATTATTTTTAGTGGGGTTAATCACTGTCAGTAGCCCAGATGTGGTCCGTCTACCCAAAGGATCTCATTGGCATAAAGTGGTATACACACACACACACCCTGTCTTTTGATAGAATGTCAACTCCATGACACCAGTACATTTGTGTTTATTTTGTTCACTGATTCATCCTAAATACCCCAAATATGGCTGGCACACAATAGTCACTCAAGAATATATTTGCGGGTGACTAAACCTGCTATAATCATCAGCAGTGTCCTTAACCACACTCTATTTTGCTTCTACTTAAGCCTTTCTTCATTTAAAATAAGGAAGAAGAAAAATTGAATTTTTGAATTATAGGATCTTGGACCTCATTTCATCAACCCCTTTATTTGAAAATGGGGAATCAACTGAGGCCCAAAGAAAGCTTGAGGTTCTATTGGCAAAAAAAGTTAATGAATGAAGAAGATTCCACCACATCATGGAAGTTCACAATCTTATACATTCCTTTACATTATGTATGGGATACTATTCCTTTAACCAAAGCATGAGACACTGAATTGCTATGTCACTACAGTCCTCAAAGTAGGCTTGTTCATAGGGCATTCTTTCTTTAGCTACAACTTATTTTCCCTCTCAGGTCTTGTATGTCCATCAAACTAGGAGATCAGAGAAGTCCCTGTTTTCACACTGTTCTCTGTGGAACTGGATGGTTCTGGGGAAGGGCTTTGTGGGGTTGCTCTAAGTCCACTTCCCAACCTTTTATTCCATTTGAAGTAAAGCACTTCTTTCTTCAAAACTATTTTATATATCCAGATTTTATATAAGATTTGTTTAGGATTTAAAAAAAAAAAAAAACAGTCTCTCTAGATACATAGCAATGTGACTAGAAGTTCCCAAGTCGCAAGTCTACCTTCCCTCCTGTCCATTTGGACAATAGAAAGAGTAAAGTCAATCTGCCCAGAAGTCACTGCTTTCTGACTGTGACATTCCTCAACTTCTCCTCCACGAGGGATAAGGGTCCCAACAGAGAAAGCAAGAGGGAGAAGATGGAGGGGAGGAAGAGGACAAGAAGAGGACAAGAAGACAAGATGAGGAAGAGGACAAGAAGAAAGAACACGAAGTAAGAGGGAAAAAGCAAACAGTTCTGTAGTGCTTCCAACTTTCTTGGGTCATGTATTTCTGTACCTGTCATCTCATTCCATTGTCACAAAAAATACTGACACCTTAGCACCAAAGGTATTATTTTCCTTTATCCCGGAGGGAAACTGGAACACTAGAAGAAATAAGATAACCAGTCACCTCACTCAGCTTGCTTCCTTAAGGCAGCTTGTCTTCACATATTTAGAAAACAAGAATGATCCGATGACTTACGTCTTTGAAGTCTCAAAATACAGTCAGTACTCCTTTCCCACAGATCACGACATGTGTCTAGAGCAGCCAGACATCTTCACAAGAACTCTGTCGCTGTGACCAATCCCATGTGCATTTTTCCACTCAGTGTCTGGGTAGGACTCTGTCGCAGATATGCTAGCTAGCCATGAGGCCAGTAAAGAGTTAATGTAGCAGGAGAGATCATACTTCACTCCTTTTGTGGCATGCAAATGAAGATAATTAGATATTCTGCAATTGCAAGACATGCCAAGTGTTTAGAGCACTGAGGTTCCTATTTCTGGTTTTGTGACATTCTGGGATTCTCCCCCACTCTACCACCCCACCCTCCTCTAAGACCTCAAGAACTTTCTTAAAATTCTTAAAATGTCTTCAAATGCAAATGGTTTCAACTCACATTTCACATACATCTACATAAATGTTAGTATAACTGTAAATATTGATTTTACACATGTGTCCATATATGTCTATTTTTAAAGACATCTACAGAGGTCAACAACATCAATTCTTTAAAAAAACCAAATTTGGAGAGCCACCTGGTGGGGAAGTTTTGTGGTCTCCCTAACTTCCCCTCTCTTCTAATATAGTGCTCCCTCATTAATTATGGCTTATCCTAACCTCTCTCACCCTCAGCCCTAAAATGTGAGCCCCCCTTTTTCTCCCCCTTTGATAGTAATAGTAATAACATCATCACATTACCTGTGATGCATTAGGTACCAAGTTGGATATTTTATAGGTATTATCTCTTATAACCCTACCAAAAGTGAGAGGGTTACTACTATCTATCTTTTATAAGGAGAAATTAAAGTTTAGAGGGTAAAGAAATGTCTAAGGGCACAGAAATACCAAGGGAGAGGATTGGTATTCAAACATAGTTTTCCCATAAAGCCCACACATTGAAATGTGTGCTCCTTGTCCTGCTGTCTCAGGATCTTCCCATGGATGAATGCAATCTTAATCCATTTAACCAATGTCTATTGAATGCCTCTTCACTGTTAGACACCTGGCCCAGCAGTGGATGAAACTGACAAAAGTCCCTGTGTTCACAGAACTCACAGTCTAGTGGGGAAGACTGACAATAAAGAAGAGGAGCAATCTGACACATCAATTCTTCTTTCCTAGATGAATATTGCCAAACTTGTTACCGACTGGAGATACTTGCCTTTCCACATAGCTCTCCTAGAAGTCCTCTGCCTGGTTAAAGAGAATGGCTTATAACTCGAGAAGGGAGGTAAGGTACTTTGGCAGGCAGGCTGGGGCCTTCCAAGGGAGCTCTGGAAATCAAACTTCCCAGCAACCAGCTTCTTGCACAATCCCTGCCCAAAGTAGTGTTGCTACTTCCAAAGTTCAGAAATCACTCTTTTTAAGTATTTGAGTCCATGGAGTCCTAAGACTTCAAGATCTACAGAGAACTTGAAAGTATTTTGAGGTGCACAGGTTTAAGATAAAGATTGTATCGATGGGGTACTGAGGAACATCATCCAGACCTTCATGAGGAAAACACCAGACAACACCAGCAGGAGGTAAAAATACCAGTTACCACTAAGACCTGGGCACCTCCCAGGCTCTTCCCAAGAGTGTGCAGAAGATCTGGGATGCAACAGAAATAACTGGCTTTTTTTCCTTTGAGACACCTTAAGACCATGAACACAACCAAGCTTTTTAATTAAAATAAAATAAAATACAAGATGCAAGTTACTTTACCCTATCCCTTTCATTACTGATAGATGCTTTAAAAAATAAATTTATTAAAGGTTTTAGGCTTTGATACTTATTTTAACCTAATAAAGCAGATGCAAAAAGAGCACTATTCAGATTCATCTGGGGACTTATTTACCAAGCACATATTTGAGGGTCCACTAGGCTAGGTCCAGTCAGGCACAGAATGTGCTTATTTTGTATCACCGAAGGTGAACTGCTAACATTCTCATATATAGTAACACTTAATATTTCTTAGGTTCAAAATAGGAAAATATTTAATTTCTAATCCCAATAATATCTTCTCATAAAGTGGGACAAAAAATAAACTTCACATCTTGACCATATCCTTATTAAAATTCATATTCTGATACTGTTTTCAATTGATAAAATATAATTCATCACAGGATATTAGTGCAAAAAAAAAGATGAGAAAGAGTTACTTTATATATCTGTAAACATACCAATTCTTTCAGCCCCAATCCACTCCTATCCCAAGTGGAGTTTTAGGAGCCTCTGAGGCTGTTGTAGCAATTAGTGCCATTAACCAAATAATGTCCAGCTCTCCGCCTTCTGGAACACGGTAGGATTTCACCTCCTCGCCTACTTGGAAGTAAGCTACAGCCATGTTACTGACTCTGGCCAAAGAAATGGAAGCAGAAATGCTACTTCCAGGTAGAAGCTTGAAGAACCTGGTATGATTGACCACCTTCCAAGCCTTCTGCTTCAATGGTCTTGGAAGTGACTATAGGGATGGCACCTGATTCTCCAACTGACCACAGTGAGCATTTTCCCTTTGCTGGCCCACAGCTGGCAATGTAAGATAAGTAAGACAGAATCCTCAGATGGGTTAAGACACAACAATGTGAGGGCTATTTGTTACGATGGCTCTCCCTAGCCCATCCTGAGGAATACAGCTTAGAAGTGCCACACATCCTCCAAGTTCAAGAGCCAACACTTAAGAACCCTTCCGACTTCTGATGAGTTCAGCACCAGCTCTATTCCTCCACTGTAGAGGTTGATCAGCGTGGGAGATGGCAAACAGTCTCTGCAGCCCTGAAAGTCCTGATTCAGAAACCTCGTTTGATGTCTTGCATTAATTCACCAGCTATGTGCTCCCGAATCCCACCTCATCCCTCTACCCATGAAACATCAACATTGTGGCAATTCACGTTTAAGCATTTCTTTCTACATCACATGGCAACCAAATAATTATAATAGAGTTAATCTTGCATGCTGCCTCCTCCCCTTCTGATATCTTATGGCAGAGAAATGGGAAAATGCTAGCAGAAGAAAAATAGTAGGCAGCTGAGACTTTCTGTGAAGCTGAGCAGGTTGGCTTTAAAATCCATGGGTTTTTGGAACATAATTCCTGAACATAAATGTAAGCCTTCATTTCCACTGTTTATATATAGCTCAATAGAATAGAAATTGTGTCTTAGAGTTCACATTTAGCTCTCATGTAACGGAAATGTGCAAAATATTAATCTACTGCCTACCCCTTTTCTGCTTCTAGCTGAGAATTTCCCTGGGTGTTGCTTGTGATGAGCCTGCTGGCCTCTATCAGACTCTGGAGAAGCAGCAGGTGGCTGAGCATTGACTTGAGAAAAGGAAATGTGCAACATGATATTAAATGGGACTTTTCTTGTGATCCTGGCTGAGACCCCAAAGGAAAGGACAGTAGGGAGAGAATTGCCTCCTTCATTCTCAAGAGCAGACAAACCATCTGTATTCGTTTTTTATTCTTGATATAATAGATCACGATGAATTTAGCAGTTTGCAACAACACAGATTAGTATCTCCTTGCTTGTTCATTCATAAGTCCAGGAAAGCCTGATGGGTTCTCTGCTTACGGTCTCACACGGTAAAATGAAGGTATCGACAGAACTGGGTTTTTATCTGGAGGCTCTGGGGGAGAATTTGCTCTCCGGTCATTGAGGAGGTAGGTATGCACTTGTTGAACAGATGTCCCCATTTCTTTGCTGGCTGCCAGGTAGAGGTCATTCTCGCTTCTAGAGACCACCTTCACTCCCTGGCTTCAGGCTCCCTTGGTCTTCAAAACCAGCAGCAATGGGTTGAATCCTTCTTATACTTTGAGTCTCTGTTGACCTCATTTTCTACTTCATCTCTCCTGCCTCTTGTCAGAAAAGATTCTCTCCCTTTAACAGTGCATGTGACTTGATTGAACACATGGGAACAATCCAGGATTATGTCCTTTTCTTAAGGGACATAACCTTAATTATATCTGCAAAGTCTTTTTAGAAATCTACCATACATATTCACAGCTTCCAGAAAGTGGTCCATAGACCTCTTTGCTGGGCCATCCTATTGGTACCACACCATCTGTCTTCGTTTGGGCTGGCATAACAAAGCACCATAAACCAAGTGGCTTATAAACTTGTTTAACACAGTTCTGGAGGCTAAAATCAGGGTTTTGGTATAGTTGGGATCTAGCGAAAACCATATTCCAGGTTGCAAATGGCCGACTTCACCTTGTATCCTCACCTGGTGGAAAGAAGGCTAGCTAGCTGTCTGTGCTCTTTTTTATAAGGTACTAATACCATCCATGAGGGCTCTATCCTCATGAACTAATTACCTCTCCAAGGCCACACCTCCAGATACTAGTCTATTAGGGATTAGATTTCAACATGTGAATTTGGGGGAGACATAAACATTTAGTCCATAACATTATCTATGTCTCACTAAGCTAAAGAGTAGCCAAACCCCAACTTTGTGGACTCTTTACCAATCACTATCCACCAACCTATAGATGGAAAGACTAGAAACTTATTGGGGAAGTGGGGATGTGGAGAGAGAGAGGTTCACCTGAAGACACACATGCTGGCATGTGTCTCTAGGGAGAGAACCATTTTACTGTCTCAAGGGATGATATAGAAGGATGCTGACACTGATCTCAAGTCAAGTGAAGGGGCTTTGTGGCCTGAGGAATGATGAGAATCTCTGGGAAAAATTAACCTGAGAACTTGAGGAAGCCAGAGACCATACCTCTGAAAATATCTGAAGGCAAGGGGCTATGAATGACCACAGAGCCATGAAGACGGGTTACAGTGGGAGAGCTTGTTCTCCTCATGTTGGGCAAATCACAGGTGGTTTTCCAAGACCTGCCAAGAGAGGCTCCTCAGCAGAAAGAGGCTGTAAGCCAGAGGGCAAGATGGGTTATTAGGACATAAGAAAGAAAACATAGTGGCCAAGTTGGTTGACAGTAGTGTGATGGTTAATTTATGTATATCCCCCCTTGACTAGCTCCTGGAATGCACAGATTAAAGATTAATGTCGGTCATTTGTGAGGGTGTTTCTGGAAGATATTAGAATTTGAATCAGTAGACTGAAGTGTTCTCCCCACTATGGGTGGGCATCACCCAATCCACTAAGGAGATATGAACAGAGAAGTTATGAACTCTCTCTGATTCCTTATCCTGGGTCAGGGAAGGGAATCCACCACAAGTTTTTTGAAGTAGTGGTGAGAAATCATGAAGTTGTTCCCAGCTTGCTCACCAAGTCCTCTCCATTTGATAAACCAGTTACATTTTATTTCCTTTATGAAATATGGAAACATGAAAATTCATATAAATATATTCAATCCTGTATTTGAAATTTAATTGGCATATAGTATGTTTAGTTTATGGGACAGTCCTCTGGAAAATGAGGTACCACAACACTTGAATAATTCTAAGATATTCTGGCATACGTCCCTACCCACTGCCTTGTATGCTTATATATCAGAGTCTCTTCTTGACTCCAAGATGGAACTCTTGAAAAATATTGGTTGGAAGACATTCAGTATTCAGAAATGTTAGGATATATTTGAGATAGGAGCTCTAATTTATGCATTCATGGGTTACCACCACTGAGTTTATTTTTATTTATCTTTTCGAAGATACTGAGAAAGGCAGCAATATCTGTAGAATTGTGAATTCTCTAAGTAGTACCTAATCTCTCTCATCCTCAACTTTATTTTTTAATCAATAAAATAGAGACATTAATGCTGAGCTTACAGGAATGTCGTTAGTATTAAGTGAAATAAAAAACATCCATAAAGATTTGAGCACAGTACATGATGAGTGCTCAAGAAACGACAGATATTAACATATACAATTCTCTGCTTGGAAATAGATGTAGATATTTTTAGTGCTATAGTTGCAATGCAGGCAAATTGAAAGATAATTCATTCCATAGACTTTTATTGAGCATCTAAATGCTGGGAGTACAAGGTTTTGGAGATACAGACTCTACCTCAGGACATAGAGATACCTAATTTTTTCTGAAGAAATAGGCAGAGAAGATATTTGATTCACTAGGAGAGACACGTGTAAACTAGCAATCCAATGCAGTGTGACAGTTGCCTTGCACAAATGCACAAACTACTCAGACCCATAGATAAGTGAATGACGATGCTGTGTGGGGCACTGAAATGGCAATAGAGGTTAAAAATTAAAAAAAAAAAAAGTATCTCAGAAGGGAAGTTCCACAGAGTTTTGAGGAATACTGATCAGGTGGTCACATGGGGAACCAAATAAACATCTGAGTTGTGACAAAGACAGTCACCATCCAAAAGGCTATAGTAGCATGTGGAAAATTGAAGGGGTAGACAGGATCAGACTTCTTTTTTTTTTTTTTTTTAAGATTTATTTATTTGAGAAAGAGAGAGGGCATGCACGGGGGGGCGGGGGAGCCTCCATATCAGCATCCATGAGATCATCCCCTCCACCAAAACCAAGAGTTGGAAGCTTAACCAACTGAGCCACCCAGGTGCCCCAGGATCAAACGGCTTTAAGTTTGGACACTTGACCAAGCTAGGAGAAAATTTACGATTAGATTATGTTTGGATATCAAATCCCTCCTTTGCTTCTCAAATCCCTACTTAAAATAGACTGAACACATTGAAACCCCCAAAATGTTACTTAGACATGCTAAAACAACTCCTGTTACCGACACAATGAATGTGTTGATCCTCCATATTTCCTCGTGAGTAATCCCCTATGTTGTTTAATAGTATCCCATTAGGAATTAGCTCTCTGTGCAAAGTTGTTTTCCCTCCCTTAATTTTAGCGGCTAAATGGGAGAGATTTTCATTTGAGGCGTTCCACCAGCAAAGAAGTCATTGACCTTCCACCTTCCCCAGAATTAGATGGCTTGTCCTTTGTCCCAAGGGCTATTTGCTAATTGCACAGATACTGGAAGAGAATCCTTTGTCCCCTTAGCTTAGTTTGTCATGTTTCCATTCAGCCAGAAACTATTCAAAATTCATCTACCATCACAGTCTTCCTGCAATACATTTGAGTCTTTCTGAAATGGGAATGATACAGAAGAAAGGGAATATGCCCCAGTTACAATAGCATGTATTTTGTCTACAATATTTCAAAGAACCTTTTTGCATTATTTTTAAATTTTATCAGGATAAAGATGCTATGTTACTTTCACTTAAGTATATGCAACCCTCTTTAAGTATAGTAACCCCCTTTTAGTGATAATTATCCCTGAGGTAAGAATACACTGTTCAGACAGTGGGACTATTATTCTTTTAATTCTGTAAAACCCACCACATCCTAAAGGCACACGTTCAAGAACACTGAGCTATTAAAACACCCAACCACAAACTGAAAAAGATTGTATACATTTCTGAATAAAATTTTTTAAAGGAATTTAGTTTATCCATATATCTAGAATGTATCTCTGTAATCATATCTCCATAACAGAATATCATTTAAGGTTTGTGACATTCTTTGAAAGATTTTATTTATTTATTTGACAGAGAGAGTGAGCACAAACAAGGGGAGTGGCAGGCAGAGGGAGAGAGAGACAAACAGATTCCCTGGTGAGCAGAGAGCCCAACACAGGACTCAATCCTAAGACTTTGGGATCATGACCTGAGCTGAAGGCAGGCACTTTAAAGACTGAGCCACCCAGGCACCCATCAAGTTTATGAAATTTAAATTATGACTATAATTGCTTATATAAATTAAATTATAATTATAATTGCCTATATAATAACTATTCAATTAGAATTTGAAGAATTATATTTCTGTTGGTCTTTTTCCCCTTCTAAAATTACTTTATTACTTATCCTTCAGGCTGGGGTCAGGGGACAGAAAATGTATGACTTTAGAAATGTTGCTATGTGTCCACCAAGAAGAATGGAACTCACAGAGTTTTCTCGTGAGATATTGACAGATAGCTATATAGACAATCTTTCATCTATGTCCAATTTGAATTGATGCCTTACTTGAAAGTTTCCAATCAGTTTGCCAGAGATTACAGGAAATTATTTTTATTTATTTAATTCTGTAATTTAGAATTTTCTTTCTTTCAATTTCCTTTCAGTTCTTTTGCAATTTGAAATAGAAATGAACTATAATTTATTCCTTTATGTATCCAAGAGTCTTCATTAGTATCTATATGAGACATCCTATTAAATCGTGATTCCTACTTAGTAGCACAAAGGTGTGACCTTGATCAATTTGCTTAACTCATTTGCTTCTCTTATCAGTAATATGGGACTAGTAGCAGCTCCCCTGTGAAATGGTGATGACAAGTAAAAAAGGAATCCCATGGAAAGCACTTAGCCTGGCACCCAGCACATCATAAATAAATATTAGCTTTTATTATGATTATTGTGGTGTTTTGACTGTTGTTGCTATTTTTATTGGTATTTATTCCTAATAATTATCCCTAATGTGTTTCAAAGAGAAAGCCAATTGTGGAAAGTGTGGAGAAGAGACATACTTCACTCAGCCAGGATAAATTCATTCTTAGGCAACAGAATAGTATCCAGTAGTGTCTGGTGTGTACATTCTAGATGTTCTCCTATTCACTTTTTCACTTACAGATGAAGACACTAAGCCAGAGGGAAGCAAGGAATCTTGCCTCAGCCAACAAAACACTGAATGGGAGAGCAAGAATGTGAACCCCTGACTCCAAAATCCCAGCCTCTTTCCTGCTATAAGCAAATCCCAGTCAAGCTTTTACTTAAAAAAAAAAAAAAAATACAAGAAAGAGTGGTTCAATCAAGTTTGAGAATTTTCAAGTCTAGTTTGTGATAATATCCAACATTTTCATGGCTATAAACTAAAAGGAGGAACAAAGAAAAGGAATAACATGAAATAGCAGATTTTTACTGCATATGTCCTATAACATCATATAAAATTAGGGAATAATATTATAGAAAAATGGAATATTGCCATAAAAATAAGTACAACGCTAATGTTTATCCTTGTCCTAAAAGGTAAAAATTAAGAAATATTTCTTCAGAATTCTGAAACCAACCATTTTTAAAATCATTTAAAAATTACTACTAACATCCTGCCTATTTATAGTTTTTCAGTGGAAAATGGAACTCTGTGTCCTTGAAGCCTCTTTTAGCACTATTTCTTGTATGAATGGTTAATTATTCTCTTCTAGCCTCTTTATCAATGTGTGATGTCCCAAAAGAGTAAAATAAAAGCAGACAAATTTATTTACATACAGGCAGTGGCATCAAAATAAAAAAGAATAATGTCCAAAAAACAGGAATAAAAATAAACAATGAATGTCAAACTAGCAAAAGCAGAACCAAAACAGGAACTTCTAGGTGAGAATCATGAAGAAGAGAACAAAGTACCTACACTTCTCCACTCTGACCACATGGGTTTTGCCATAAATTTTCAAGGCTTCCCATCCACCTGTTGCTCCAAACCATTCTTTCCCCCTCAGCTAAATATCCTCTAGGGGCCAGGAACATGTGTTCCTGGCAATATAGTCCCATCACTTTGTGCTAATACCAAAGTGGGGGAATACTTTCAAGCCATCTCTTCATTGTCTAAAAGACAGAGAGGATGGCAATTGAATTTGGTCTTGAGGGACTGATGGTAGAGGGAAGAAATAATCCTCTATGACTTGACTACCTTATTATAGGAATCCTTTGATAATCTGTACCCCTTTGTTACTAAAATATAAAGAGAGATTGATGGCCATATAAGGTGTATGCTGTTGAGGCTGCTGTATTTTAGAGTTTCAAGGGATCAAAGTCCTTGGGTTGAGGGAAAGCAACTTTTAGTGGTTCAGCTGCATAACTTGAGGAGGTCAGAGTTACAGACATTTTTCAATATGTGCCAAGGCTCTGAGCCTAAGGACATGGCAGGAGACAGCTCTATTTTCCCAGTTTTAGGATTTTATTCCTGAGACCTCCTAGACTGAACCCTTTACCCTTAGAAGGTTTTTACTTGCCCTTCTCAATGCCCTAAATCGAGCCTCCACAAAAATTATCTATTAAAGTCCTTACCTCATAATGCAAAATGTGACTTTATGTGGAAATAGTATCTGTAAACACATAATTAAATTGAAATGAGGTCATGGAGGGGTGTAATCCAAGATAACAGATGTCCTTATGAGAAGAGAAGATTAAGAAACAGATGGACGTGGAGGGATCAACATGGGAAGACACAGAAAAAGATGGCCATCCATAAGCCAAGGAAAGAGGTCTCAGAAGAAACCAACGCCCTGACACCTTGACTCAGACTCCTAGCTTCCAGGACTATGAGAAAACCCATTTCTATTATTTAAGCATCTAGTCTGCGGTAGTTTGTTATGCCAACCCCCACAAACTAATACACTGAAGATTTTTTAGCAATTCCAATAAAAGAATATTCTTTTAAGTAAAACTGCTAAAGCTAACTTTATTGAATACTTATTATGAGATAAAAACATCACATCAGTACCTCTATACCTGTGTCGACATCTATAAAACAGGGGTTTCAATTGTACCTGTCTTGCTGCAGTGAAGATTGAATTCAATAATCTATTTTACCTGCTGGGCCATCATCATCTTTAAATCTTCACAGTAGTCTCACAGCAAATTTGTATCCCCATTTTACTACCCCATTTAGATATAATACCAAGACCCAAATCCTACTGACACAACCAATGGGCAAACCAAAATTCGTACTCCCCCAAGTATTTAAATAATTAAGCAATGCTTCTGTTAAAGAGAAGGGCACTGAGGTCTAGAGGCAGCCTGGGGACTCAGACATGAAGAGGTTAATGATGTGCTCAGAGTTGCAGATGGCTCAGCAGGCTGAATGGGTAGTAGATAGACGTTTTGACTCCAGAGGTCCTGCACCTAACAGTTACAACTCACTATTCCTTCCTTGTTTGTGTGTGGAACCAACACCTTTGGTGAGCCTCAGCTATTAAGGAACCATCAGTGACATACAGGGCATCAGTTTTAACATGAGTTTAAAAACTTGAGCCTAGAATTCAACTCACCTTAATTTAAGCCATTTCTATTTTTTGTAGTAGAGATAGTAGTAGTGATACTTGCCCTCTAACTTTCTCCCTATTTACATATTTATGTAGCAAATGAATGACTTTGAACTTCTCACTTTAGCTTCACATATTTCAAAATTTGTTATCACTGTAGCTAGTTGTTCTACCCCCCATTTAACATGTGAGTTTGCACATATTGGAATTAGAAAATGAGATAATATCTTCACTCCAGGAAAGTGCCATTACATTTCCATCAGCCATGAAACTGGAAAAGATTCTTCCTTGATAGGCAGAAGAAATGTACTGTCTCCTCTCTAACATTCAATCCCTGCCCCACTTAGAAGCTAAGCCCATCCACAGAATGGTCCCAAAGCATATTCAAGCAAGGTGCAGGTCCCCAGACTCTGGGTCACTTTGCCAGACACAGGAGCACTCATCTCCACCTGTTATGACCTTGGACACCAGTCTGACCCTACAAACTGTACCCTAGTTTCTGTAGTGCCAGTCGGTCTCTTCCTGGTATTTGTCTTTGTGGGAGAGGGTTGTATCTGGGAATACATATTTCCTCACCAGCTTCTGTATTGCTTTACATTTTTCAGAACCAGTTATTTTAAAGTTATGTTCAACTAAGAAGCAGAACTAAAGAACATGCCTCTGATCCATTTGTTGAACACTGAGTTCTAGACTCCCTCAGGCAAAGCCCCTGAAGGATACTATCAATGTTTCAGGAACTGGAATGAAGATTTAGTTAGTTCACTAGTTCCCTGAGTGGTAACATCATCATGAGGAAGGTCAGGCATGAGCAGCCTAGGTCCTCTGGAATGTTCAAATGACATTAGTTCTAATGTCAAAATTGGTTCATGTCAGATACAAGCAACATAAATAACAAAGCCAGTTTTTAATTTGTTGGGATAGTGTTTGACAGATGAAATGAACTGAGAATCACAATGATAAGTGGAAGAAAATCGAACTATCTATCTTAGTACATCAGGTAAAAATAATTTTTCCACATTCCCCCTTAAAAATTAAAACCAAAGCGAACCTGGGTTATGAATCTTTTAACTAATGAAACTATTTTGCCAGCATAAAGTTTAGCCAGAAGGTGACAGATGACCTTTTTTTTTTTTAACTTTTTGAGGGAATCTTATCTCGATGAAAAAAGGGAAAAAAAAAAAAAAAAAAAAACCCTTACTCCAAAGAGAAATGTTTTAATTGTGATAAAATCATCCCTGGTTTGCTCTAAACTCAAACAACCTTGGCTGTGTGGTTAGTATTTTAGCAGGTTTTCTCCACAATTTTTTTTGCCACAATAAAATATTAATTTCTTCTCTCAAACATTATTCCAATCAGCTTGGTTAATGTGATGAGGCATGTATGGTCAGGTAATGCGCGCTATGTTATTAGCCACCAAATGCTCCACACGATGCTACACAGTCTTTCAGAAGCAAAGGGCACATTGAAATAAAATCACACTAAAAGTGTTCTTATATGTTTATACCTCACAATGGCAATCACTGCCACAGTGCAGGGCATTTCTTAGCAAGTACTGACTAGCTGAGGTTAATTGCCCAGAGTACAGTTGAAGGCCACGGATTCTTCCCAGCTACTCATTAATCCCCAGGAAATCTCCTGAACCCTGGTGGTTATTGTTCAATCCTTTATAGATGATTTTTTTTTTAGTATTTTGAGTACTTGTTCTCTCTTGGAACACCTACAGCCAGTCAGATCGTGTTTGTATAAAGAAATATTCTTTTTCTTGAAAGTGGATTGAATTTCAGCTTTCCCATAAAGACCCCTTAAAGGCCAGTAGCTCAAGGGGGAAAAACACACACACACACACACACACTTTCATTGCATTTTGGTTTCTCTCTTTTTCTAAGGGAGCAAGAGAATGGAGAATTTGAGGAAAAGTAGAAGAGGGAAAGAGAATACGAGGAGACAGAGGATCTCAGTCACCCCGTGTCTTCCTCACTCCTAGGAATTGCTCTTTAATGGGTACAAGAGAAGTGGGGCTGCTGGTGAGCAAGGGGAAGGCCCAGTGGGAATGTGTGTCCATTGCAAAGGGGGGTCAACGCCATGAAGCAGGCAGAGCACCCCCAGTGAGACGCCCGGGCCCCCGCCTCCCGCAGCTACACAGCCAGAGCCGGGGCCCGGCCACCCGGGGACAGGCTCACATCAGCAAACAGATGGCAACTCTCATGATCTCTGCTTCTGCCAAACTGAAGGACTTGACTCAACCAGGTCCCCGTGCCTGCAGTTTTAATATTGTAAAATTCGAAGGGTAGAGACTCCTCTGTCAATTTAGGGTACTAAATAAAATTGGAATTTGTGTTCCTCTTCGCCTAGGAAAGATTTTATATTGCACCTCAGCATTACTATCTTTCAAATCAGGTTCTAATAGTAAGAAGCTATGTAAATAACAGAGATTCTTCTAAAACCACAAAATAATTATAGTGGTCTGATGTTAACTAAACATATTAGTGTGTGTGAGAGAGTGTGTGTGTGCGCGTGCGCGTGCGCACACACGCAGGACAGAGATAGGAGAAAAGAGAAAGAGAGAAAGAATCTTCTTTTGAAGTCAAAGTGACCTTTTAAGTTCTACATGTTACTATTCCTTTTTCCAAAATCATTTCTCTGCCACTTACTTGTACCCCTTAAGAAAAAAAAAAGTCAAATTAAAATAGAGGATCTTCTGAATATAGTATTGTTTAAAATAAGTGTATCACTATTCTGACTTAAAACTGTTAGATTCTCTTCCTAGTCATTTAAAATCAAAGACAAGAGGCACATGGGTGGCTCAGTCATTAAGCATCTGCCTTCGGCTCAGTGATTCCAGGGTCCTGGGATCAAGCCCTGCATCAGGCTCCCAGCTCAGCAGGATGCCTGCTTCTCACTCTCCCACTCCCCCTGCTTGTGTTCCCTCTCTAGCTGTCTCTCTCTCTCTCTCTGTCAAGTAGTTAAATAAAATATTTTAAAAACAAAAAATTAAATAAAAAAATAAAATCAAAGGCAGAAGAAGGGCTACAGAGAAAAAGCACACATTTTTGTTTACAAATTGGAAAAACCCCAATAATTTCAAGGCTGTGCCAAAGCACCAATAAACCTTCTGTAAGTCACTTCACAGAAAAATCTCCACTGCTTCTTTCTTTCTTTGAGTATTTTCATCATCAAATACATGTCAATTGCATTATATCCATATACAGAAAATCCCTTACAGTCTTGGGCTTCCCAATATGGATTAATGAAACATTACTTCAAATCAGTCCAACGCAAGTCAGTAAGCAGTGAATAAACATCTGATAGGAACAGAGTCTGTCCCCTGTTTTTATGAGGAGGTTAGGGTATATTGTGACATGGTTAATGCAAAGGGAGTGAGGGGAGTTGCCTATTTAAATGGGGTAGATACTGGGGAAATACCTATTAAACATTTCCTGAGTTGACAATGTCTACAGAAGCAAAATTATAGAATTGGACAAAGCAAGTTCCATTATTTTCTGTATGTTGGATATTGACTTAAATACATAGCAACGTAGCAACTCAGTTCAAATAAAAGTCACGTTGGGTCCAGTCTTCACAGTGACTTGGTATCAGCATGACTGAAATCATAAAATGCTTCAAACAATGCCCAGAGCCGAAAAGGTGGGTTGAAGGAGCCGTTCTTAAACCACCAGACGTTAAGACTTCTCACTCAGAAAGAAGCAAGTTGTTCAACTCATTTGCACTTTCCTTCCTCAAAAAGACTCTGGATCCCCAAGTGTGAGGGATAAAACCATCTGTGGCTACTTAGCCTTGGGCACAGCCACCCTCTCCGTGAAGGCTACAGAGCTAATGGTACCGCAGAGCCTGCTGAAACCTGCAGAGGTGTGCTAGAAACATCTCCACTGGGATTCCCACAATAATTGTTTGGATAGTGGGTACATAGTTAATTATTAGTTTTTCTTCACTCTTTCAGAATTCATAAACTCTGCCTCAAGGTCAGACATGGCTTTTCTGTACTTTTAATAGGTCACTTATCTCCCCCCCACCCTGCCAGAGGGAGAGAGAAAAATAGCTATGTAGATCTAGGGAAAAACCAACCAACTGGTTTAAAGATCTCGTAAATGGAAAAAATGTTTGTTTTTCTTAAATATTTCATTCTTTTTTTTTTAACTCCCTTTTTTCCTAAAGCTGCATGTCTGGGATTATCATAATATGCCAGATATGCTATTAAACCTTACATGTGTTATTTTTCTTTAATGTTTACAATAACCATATGAAGAAGACATTTCATTAGCCTTCTCATTTGACATACTGGAATTCAGAAAATTTCAAAACCTTTGCAGGGGTCATGGAACCATTAAGACACAGAGCTGAGATTTGAATTCAGGTCTGTCTTAACTCCAGGTGTCTTTATCTAAATTATTGTGTAATTTTGCACCTGAATGGTACTTTTGAGGTGGATTGACTCAGATAAAATGAGATTTGCATTTCCTTCCCTACTATCGTGTTCAGTCGAAGGATGACTTTAAAAACGCTTTATCACCTTACACCTGTCAGAATGGCGAGTATCAAAAAGACAAAAAAATAACAGGCATTGGCAAGGATGTGGAGAAAGGGGAACACTGTGAGCTGTTAGTAAGAATGGTAATTGGTGCAGCCACTGTAGAAAACAGTATGGAGTCTCCTCAAAAAATTAAAAAATAAAACTACCATACAAATCCAGCAATTCCACTTCTAAGTATTTATCTGAAGAAAATGCAAACACTAATTCAAAAAGACATACGCACCCCTACATATACTGCAGCTTTAGTTACAACAGCCAAGATACAGAAGCAACCCAAATGTCCATCGTTTGATGAACAAATAAAGATGGGGGGGTGCATATGAACATTATTCAGCCATAAGAAAGGATGAGATCTTACCATCTGTAACAACATGGAGAGAACTAAAGGGTATGCTAAGTGAAATAACTAAGATAAAGAACAAATATTATATGATTTCACTTCTATGTAGAATCTAAAAAAAACTTACGAGTGAACAAACAAATAGGAACAGACTCATTAATATAGAGAATAAACTGGTGCTTGGTGGTTGCCAGCAGGGACGAGGGGATGGATGCAATAGGTGAAGGGGATTAAGACATACAATCTTCCAGTTATTAAAAAAAAATAACACAGAGAGATGTAATGTACAGCACAGGGAATATAGTCAGTAATGCTACACCAACTCTGTATGGTTAACTAGACTTCTTGTGGTAACCATTTCCTAATGTGTATAGATATCAAATCACTATGTTGTACACCTGAAACTAAAAATAAACAAATATTTTTAAATAAATAAATAAGTCAATAACACTATACTATTTATTGCATTGTCATTTGCTTTACTTTTGCCAAGAGTCTCACGAAATAGGAAGTTATATTTCAAAAGACACAACCAAAAACCTCAAAAGACTATTTCTATTCCAATTCCATTTCACCTTGAAGGAATCCTGCATAATTAAGAAAGAAGGTGGCTACCCCCATTTTCACCCAAAGCTCTTCTAAACCACTAGAGCTTTGTAGTGGTGCGATGGTATTATGATGGCTTTCTGCTTACGCTGGTGTGGTACTAACATTTTTAACTAGAAAATTCACACGATCAATGTGGAAATGCCATGAAACGAGTATATCCAACCCTTTAGGTCCTTTACACGTTCAACTATCTATGTCTTCATCAATGAAGCCTTTATCTCTTCTCTCCCCCAGAATCCCTCCAAAAAATTGTACCTATATCCTCACCTCCCTGCTTCCACCATACAAACATACAAACGCACACACGACTGTCTCATTCTTAGGGGAAGAAATAATGAATAGGGCATTTGAATAAGCAGCTAATTAAATGCACTTAGTCTACATTGCTATCAGCTTTCTATTCAACTTAATGTATATTCCTTTACATGTGTAATCAGGGAGTACACCTTGGGTTGGCAATGCCTCACCCCCAATAACCAAAGTAGTCCTGGTTAATAAAGAAACAATATGCAAAGTACATCTATATCTTGATGAATGTATGTATAGGTAGAAGTTCTTAGATATTCTTTCTGTGGATTTCTGATTCAGTCATCATTCCCTCCACAAAATAAGTAAAATATGCATGAGTAATTTCTTATACCAGATTATATGTCATTTACTTAGAATCCAAACATTTACATTAATAAAACTTTTATGCAATTTTTAAAATGTTCACAAGAAAATGTAACAAAGCAGCAGATATAAAATATTTTAAAATTCTCCTTTAAAAGGGTATTTTTAAAAAGTTCAAATATAGAGGTACCTGGGTGGCTCAGTGGGTTAAAGCCTCTGCGTTCTGCACAGGTCATGATCTCAGGGTCCTGGGGTCGAGCCCCGCACCAAGCTCTCTGCTCCGCAGGGAGCCTGCTTCCCCCTCTCTCTCTGCCTGCCTCTCTGCCTACTTGTGATCTCTGTCAAGTAAATAATTTTTTTTTTTAAAGTTCAAATATGACCACTAGAGTGGCTGTTTCGGCCATCTGAATATTTTCACAAGGAAAAGAGTAAATCCCTATTTGTTTTACAGATATATTTCACATTGATTATCAGATCACTATCAGTCTGGAAACAATTGTTGTTTTACCAACTTTCAACAAATATGAAATGATCCTTGAGAAATAAATGCATAATAAAAATCAAGTTGGAGTTGCCTTATTTCCCAAATGCAAACTTGTTAACCTATGACCCATTTATATATCACTACAATCTGAAGGCAAATTAGGTCATGAATGGATGTGGCTGAGAGAAAGAAGTTGAAGAAAAAGGATATAACATTTCTCAACTAAGCCCAAGGTATTATGAAAATACATAATGCTGTATGAGTTCTTTCCTGATAAAACAGTGACCGGTACAAGTGAAATATATGCACCAGTGTCAGTGTTAGAATCCAGGCAAATAGTCGTGGGGAGATTACCTTCTTAGATAAACAACACATTGCAGATTTATATTTATGTATTTTTGTTGGAGTTGATAATAAGCTAAGGTACAATGCAAACATCCAGGGTATATGTAAAATCCTTTTAACATGACATGCTGTGTGCCCAGGAAATAACAATGATGTGAAAGTCAAACTAAGGAAAATTTATTGATTTTTTTCAAAGATTTATTTATTTATTTTAGAGGCGAAGGATAGGCAGAGGGAGAGAGAAAGAATCCTAAGCAGACTTCAACCAAGAGTCAGATGCTTAACCGACTGAGCCACCCAAGCACCCCAGGAAAAGGTATTGATTTTGAAAAAAGTTTAAAAGTTCATACACTTTCAGGGCACCTGGTTGGCTCAGTCAGTTGAGCATCTGCCTTCAGCTCAGGTCATGATCCTGGAGTCCTGGGATGGAGCCCCACACTGGGTTCCCTGCTCAGCGGGGTGCCTGCTTCTCCTTCTCCCTCTGCCTCTCCCCTCCCACTTGTACTGTCTCTCTCTTGCACTCTCACTCTCTCTCTCTCTCTCAAATAAATAAGTAAAAATCTTTTTTAAGAAGTCCATAAGCGGGGCGCCTGGGTGGCTCAGTGGGTTAGGGCCTCTGCTTTCGGCTCGGGTCATGATCCCAGGGTCCTGGGATCGAGCCCCACATCGGGCTCTCTGCTCCGCGGAGAGCCTGCTTCCTCCTCTCTCTCCCTGCCTGCCTCTCTTGCCTACTTAAAAAAAAAAAAAAAAAAAAAAAGTCCATAAGCTTTATTTTATTTTATACCAGCATAGTACTAATATTATAATTAAAAAATTGAAATTATCAGCGTAGAAATGCTATAGTATAATAAAATCATCCCTTGCAGTTTTAAAGTGATCCAATATTTCTCTTAGCAACACAGCATTTAAAAAGAGCCAAGATTTATTGCTTTGGGACAAATATAACAGACCATAAATCAAACTATCATAACAACTAGAAAAACTTCTCTCGCGATTCTCTACCTCTAGGCTCACCTCTGCACAAGGAAGATCTGGAAAGCTTTCTCTTCAACAGACTGTATTTTGAAACATTTATCACACTTTGTGATAAGGTGGCTTAACTATCACAGTATAGTGCCTGGAGACTCCATCTGTCTTAACGTATAGTTATGAGAACAAAGGAAACTTCGATTCACTAGGTTGGGATGAAATGTATCCATATCATAGCAATATCAGGATATTTTAATTGTCTTTCCATAGAAAGATTAAAATGCCTTAGTTACACAAGATTAAATGTTCATTCAGTAATTGCAGTGGACAGTATGCTTCCAGAGTGGGTGAATTAAATTAAAAGAAAGACAACTCTGGAAAATGTACTAGTGGTAGAATTAGAGAATGTTTCATCAGATCCCAGTGTCTCCACAGTAATGAATCTGCCAAAAGATAATAATATTTTAGTGAAAGGTGTGATTGGATAAGTCACATTATTTATTAACTGTTACCCTAAAATATCACTTTTGTCTTATTATTAAGAATGGTGAGAGGGCAGCAGAGATGCCTGACACAAGGCATTAAGAATGGATTGTGTCTATCACGGCTGCGGGAGCGCTGGGCGCTCTGCTCTGTGCTTGCTGGTGGCACTTGCTAACACCTGATGGCCAGGGCACTCAGAGCAGAATGCACGGTCTCAGTCAGGTCCCTGAGATCAGCCGGTAGTTTACCTGGTCCTTTCCAATGGCCCTAAACAAGAGCTGATCTCTAATTTCTAAACTGGCTTTTCGTAATATCTCAAACAGATCCGTGTATTTGAGAAGACCCCTGGTGGCAAAGAAGCTTGAGATTATAGAAAGCCATCTCTGGAGTTATCAGCGTTCTCTTGGGAAGCAAACATTGTATAGTATGCTTGGTTAAACAACATGAATTCCCAAAAAAGTGTGTGCGATGAAGACTATGACGGAGAGAAAAGATACCCCATAGAGCCAAAGAAGAGGCAGCTCAAAGCAAAGCAGGTCTGGAGGCAAGGAAACAAGACGCTATTGGGAGCTCCGATTTCTGAGGCCTGGAATGAATGCCCGGAAATAAAGAGGCGTTTAAATGGTCATCTTAAGAAAGGAGGAGGAGAAGCAGCAGGAGGGGGAGCAAAAGGAAGAGGAGGAAGAAGAAAGAAAAGTATGGCATAGAATAGAAAAGAAAACTAAGCACCCCAGAATTCCCTTTCATGAAATCCTAGGTAGGTAGTCTTCCAAGGGGATTTCTTTCTCCAAGTCTCAGCGAGGATGATGTTGGTTGGGGAAAGATGGGTCCTCGTGTACGAGAAAATGATCCAAAGTCTCAGTACATTTCTGTTTTGTAGTCTTTAGGAATCGTGGGATCTCTCAAGTGAAGGAGATGGTAAGGGTCACTGGGCTTACCCGTGGGGGCTTACACATAAGGAACTGCTTCTCCAGGTGTGTGGCTCAGAAGCAGAGCCAGAACCACCTTCCTCTGCCAGTGCCCACGAAGAGCAAAGACCACCTGCACTCAGGGTTTCCTCACTTCTCATCCAAAGACCTTGCAATGCCGCTCCAGCCCTCTTGGGTGAAATTGACTATAATGATTAAGATTATCTCAGCATTTTGGTTTTATTTTCATTCCTACAGGTCACAGTTTACAAGACTCTCCCATAGCTCTGGTCACTATATCCCTCCATATAGAAAAATGTCGAATTTCACTACATAGAACTTTATTTCCATCATAAGATGTTGCTGCAATGTACAACATAGTGAAAAGTGTAGTAAATTAACTGGTTACGTCATGTAAAAGAAATCAAAAGATAGTCACCCTTCTTTCCTAATATCCACACAATGACTTGGTCTTGTGTTGAATTGCCTGATTTAGCTGTTTTAGAACACACCCTGAGTCAATATCAGGGATTCATAATATTTTCTACATCGAAGACCTCATCTATGACATTAGCCATGTAATGAAATATATCCAACTCTATACATTACTCATCTATATCACATCTTTTCTTAGAGGTTGTCTACCAAAGTGCCTTTACTAAGAAAGAATTTCCCCCCATTTTTTTTTTTTTTTTTAAACAGCAGCAATTTGAAAGTGCTACAAGACGGTTAAAAGCAATAGGGACAAAAAAAGCTACAAACAGCTATGTAATGTTGAGGGCCCAGTTCCAAATGAAATGAGGGGGCCCTGATTCAAAATCAGGAAACAAGCTTCTCTTTTCTTCCACCATATCTCTATGGAGCTGTCATGGTATTTTTTGATTGTTATTAATGTTGTGATGCCTCTGGTACGATTATACTCCCCAGGTGAGTGTGGGCAACTCTGGGTGAGGCTGGCGTACCTAGGCTGAGTGTAGTGGGAAGACAGCTTAGCACGTGCTGGCAAGTAGCGGGAACATACCTCCTAGTCCCAGCAGACTTCTTACAAGACCCAAACTCAAAGACAAAATGTTAAGAAATTCAAAGCAGTGTTCACAGAGCATTCAATCCCTTCTCAGCTCTGTAGCCAGACTTTACTGAATATTAACCTTACTCATTTATCGACATGATTGTCCTTGCAGTTAGTCTGATGGCCTACTTTGGGATAACTGTATAGGACTAAACAGACTTTTGAAATGTGGAAAGTTGTCAGTAGGAAATTCTATTTTACATTTCCTTGCTGTTCTAGAGTACTATTGTTCAACATGGTAGCCATTAGCCAAATGAGGCTATTTGGAGTCCTTGCAATGTGGCTAATCTGAATTGAGATGTTCTAAAAATATAGACTACTCACAGCTTATTAAAAAATGCAAAATATCTCAAATCATTTTTTAAAATATTGATTAAATACTGAAATGATCTTGAGATATGGGTTAAATAAAATATATTACTAATATCAACTCTTTCCGTTTCTTTCTATTTCTTTAAGTGGTTACTGAAAAATGTAAAGCCACATATATATGGCTCACTTTGTGATTGTTTATTTATTTATTGAAGAGCAGACACACATCCTGGCATTATTATCTCCAATTCCCATCCCTGAGAATAGTACAATCTGTCCTCTCCTATGTCATTCTCCTATTTTTCTTTGATTGTTTAGGATTTCGCTTTTGTTCCTGGAGGACTAAGTAAACATGTTTTGGAAATAATAGAAAGAAAATTAGACAGAAATCAGGGGCTCTGGAGTATGGTTCTTACAATTGCACTGAGATGAGCTTGGCTCCTCTTCTGTTAAAAAAAAAAAAAAAGAAAAAAGAAAAAGAAAGAAAGAAAGAAAGAAAGAAAGAAAGAAAGAAAAAAAAGAAAAATGGAATCGAACCAGATCATCACCTGTGTCCCTTTCAGTCCTCACTCCCCAGTGTCTTTACCACATGTGGCAAAGGGCATTTCTCTAATTCGGAAAGTTAGTTAAAATTTTTACTAAAAGAATCTCCCCTATATGTCACTCTCCAAGTACGACTCAGAGTTTAAAAAACTCTGAATTAGTATATGAATTACTATCACCTCCCCAATTATCTATTAATTAAAAAGGGGGGAGTGTGTTTTTACAATGGAGAGATGGAGAAGTCTGGGCAAGAGGTCAAGCCTGGAGGTCATTGTCAGTCCTGAGGCAGCCTGACGTCAGGAGGTCATGAGCATCCTACATCTACATACGAATGTGAGGCAGTAAATGCTTCCCAAAAGCACATGTATGGTGGTCTCTAATAATGATGAAAAAGTTAAATGGATCCAAAATGTGGGATGCCCTACAGGACTTTTTTTTTTAAGATTTTTTATTTTTTTATTTGACAGACACATATCACAAGTAGGCAGAGAAGCAGGCAGAGAGAGAGGAAGGGAAGCAGGCTCCCTGCTGAGCAGAGAGCTCGATGTGGGGCTCAATCCCAGGACCCCAGGATCATGACCTGAGCCAAAGGCAGAGGCTTTAACCCACTGAGCCACCCAGGTGCCCCCCTACAGGACATATTAAAACCTTCCATGTATTGAAGAACACTGGGTGGGGGGTATGTATATATTCTAGATGGGGAAGAGTAGGAGTGCCTAGGTGGCTCAGTGGGTTAAGCCTCTGCCTTCGGCTCAGGTCATGATCTCAGGGTCCTGGGATCGAGCCCCACATCGGGCTCTCTGCTCAGCAGGGAGCCTGCTTCCCTCTATCTCTCTGCCTGCCTCTCCGCCTACTTGTGATCTCTCTCTGTCAAATAAGTAAATAAAATCTTTAAAAAAAAAAAATCCAACAGTCAAATGTTAATGGGTGAGTCTGAAGTAGATTCTAAATCAAAAACCAATACAAATAAAATCTGTAGACATTTGAGGACAATTGAGAAGCTTGGGGGTAGACTTCATGTTAGATCATGTTTTTATGTCAATACTTTCTTGGGTGTGGTCATGGTGAAGAGGTTGTATAGGGATGGGAATTCTGATACACTGGGGTGATATCTTTTGGATGGTTTGGCAAAAGGGAGAAAAGAATGATGGTAAGATGGTAAGAGTTGGAGAATCTAGCTGAGGGACATAAACTTGTCCATTGTCTTACCCTTTTGACTCTTCTGTGGTTTTAAATAATTTCAAAACAATTATACTTCAATAAATAGTTACTTTAAGAAATTAAATTAAACTGAAATTTGCATAGAATTAGTATGTATTATGTTAACCTTAGTAAAATAATTCATAATTATGAAATTATTATTTTAAACACCAGACTTTTCCTTAATTATATTTTATTTGCTCTTCTTGGTTTTTACTTTCATCCTGAACAAGTTCACTAAGGCTCTGTCTATGCTGACAACTTCATTTGTGAACCCACTACAGACTGCTTCTGCCTCAGGAGAAAAACACTCTGTTTTATAAAGACTGAAGTGGTTGTTTCTTAAACTTCTATTTATTTTAAATAGAGAACATTCCTCTTAGGCACATTTGCCAAATGTTTGCCTTCAGAAATTTGTCAAATATGCCCTTTATAGGTCAATTTGCCATGGGCAATTATTTTTTTTTTATTTTTGGCTTTCTATTCTTATCACTTCCTCCTTGTCCCCACCTTTTGTTCTCAGTTCACATTGTTTTGTCTCCACCAAAAGCTGGGTTCCCTAGTTCCTCCTACGACATGTTCTCATCCTGTGAGGTCCAGTTCAAATGACCTATTCTCCATGAACTTCCTTATTTTCCAAGCAGGCTGTGTTTTGCCTCCTTTTTTGCTACATGCTATCTAGCTAGGTGCTGTCTTTTTTTGTAGTAATCACCACTTCTGCTTTGATCTTCATATTTTCTCACTTATATCAAGTCAGAGACCAGCATTTACCCATCTTCCTAAACACACATAAAACTCTACACACAGTAGTGTGTATAGTGCTATTTGCACTGAAATGTAGAAGATGCTTATATCATTATTCTCTTCCTCAAAAAACATTTTTTAAGCTTTTGCAAAAATGCATCAAAGGTTCCCCAACACCTATAAGAAAGGAGGCTTCTGGGGTGCCTGGGTGGCTCAGTTGGTTACACATCTGCCTTAGACTCAGGTAGTGACCCCCAGGTCCTGGGGTTGAGTCCTGCATTGGGCTCCCCACTCAGTGGGGAGTCTGGTTCTCCCTCTGCCCCACCCTCTCTACTTATGCTCTCTCTCAAATAAAAAAATCTTTAAAAAAAAAAGAAAGAAAGAAAGAAAAGAGGCTTCTGCTGTATAGAAACAATAAATGATTATTAGCTGGTTAAAAAAGAAGAAAACATGCAATAACACATCAAACCCATGGCTCCAAGAAGCTCCAGCAGCACACTAATTTTAATTGAGAAGTCTTAAACTTAGTTCTCCATTTGCTGAGACATCTGAGCTGGCCCTCACCAATGCCTAAAACCCCACTACCCTCTAAGAGTGCCCTCACACTTGAGACTCTATCACGAACATGGACTGGGGGTCTCTCCCTCCCTCCCTGTAGCTATGAAACAGGAGACCGCAACACCTCCTGCACACTGAGCTCTCTGAAAGCTGACAGCAAGATGGGGTTAGACTTGCCAGAGATATGCTGGGGAGAAAGCACATGAGATAGAAATGCAGAGGGAGCAGGAGGAGTCTGGGGTCACTTGCAGACCTTAGGTAGGAGAGCAAAGTGGGGAAGACAAGGAGGGAGGGCTTAGACTGGTGTGACTAAGAAGGTTCAACTAGGTCAATAGGAGTCCTCGAGCCAAGTCAGTCATCAGAGAAGACCTGCGTCTGATAAGGAGGATTTTTGCTATATGTGGTCATTGGAGGGAGTCATGGCCCTCATGATTTGGGCACTAGGTGTCTGCCCCTGATGCCCAGTTTGAGCAGACCTGCCTCAGCGAGCCACCCTTTCCAGAGGCCAATGCTGTAAATAGCGCTCTCTCCTTAGCCTGCAGGAACACTAACATCAGCTCTGTGAGGTGAACAGCACCAAATCCTGTGGGATTCAGATTCTCTCTGAAATACTGAAACTCCCTTGGGGCTTGGTTGAGTTTACTACTGCTTTATGACATTTTTAAAAATAATTTTTTTTTAAGATTCTATTTATTTCCCTGACAGAGAGAGAGAGAGAGAGATTACAAGTAGGCAGAGAGGGAGGCAGAGAGAGAGGAGGAAGCAGGCTCCCCACGGAGCAGAGAGCCTGATGCGGGGCTCGATCCCGGGACCCCGAGATCATGACCTGAGCCAAAGGCAGAGGCTCAACCCACTGAGCCACCCAGGCACCCCAAAAATAAATTTTTTTATGTGGAGCAGAAACTATCCTCTAAAAAGCTCAGAACAATGGAAACTCCAAATAAGGACGACCCAGGTCTCCTCTGTTTGTTGTGCCAGCTACTTCTGTATCTCTATATTAGTCAGAATTCAGAGAAACAGATCCAACAGTGTGTGTGTGAATGTGTCTGTTTCTCTCTCTCTCTTCCTCTCTCTCTCTGTCTCTCTCTCCATATAGATGTATATATGCTTTGAGGAATTAGCTCACAGAATTGTGGAGGTTCAAGTCCAAAATGTGCAGGTAGGCTATGAGGCTAAAGACCCAGGAAGACCTGAAGTTCCAGTCCAAAGACTGTCAGCTGTCAGAATTCTTTCTTGCAAAAAGAGGTCAGTCTTTGTCCTATTCAGTCATACTCACATCATGGAGAGTAATCTGCTTTACTCAAAGCCCAACAATTTTTTTTTTTTTTTTTAAGATTTATCAATTTATTTTAGAGACAGAGAGAGTAGGTTAGGGGGACAGGCAGAGGGATATAGAGAGAGTCTAAGCAGACTCCCTGCTGAGCACAGAGCCCGATGGGGCGCTCGATCTCACAACCCTGAGATCAGGACCTGAGCCGAAATCAAGAGTTGCCCATTCAATCAGCTGAGCCATCCAGGCAGCCCAAAAGCCCACCAGTTTCAATCTTAATCTCACTTAAAACAAACAAACAAACAAACAAAACCCTTTCACAGAAACAATCAGAATATTTGACCAATATCTGAGCATGGTGGCTTAGCCAAGTTGACACATAAAATTAGCCCTCACAACCTGCAAATGGACTGATCAGCTTGAGACCCAGGTACTAAACACCCGGGCAAAGGACAACAACATCATTCTCAGAGAAAAGATTAAAGAGATTAAATAAACCTACAGATAAAATGACTCCTCCAAGCCCCCGGCCTGAAGAAGAGAAAGAAATTGTTGTGGGATCATTCAGGAAGAATGATTTATTCACAGATTAAAAAATCATTTTAAGGGGGCACCTGGGTGGCTCAGTGGGTTAAAGCCTCTGCTTTCGGCTCAGGTCATGATCCCAGGGTCCTGGGATCGAGCCCCACATCAGGCTCTCTGCTCCGTGGAGAGCCTGCTTCCTCCTCTCCCTGCCTGCCTCTCTTGCCTACTTGTAATCTCTGTCTGTCAAATAAATAAATAAAATCTTAAAAAAAAATCATTTTAACATTTCAACTTTTGTCAAATTGGGCCCTGTGGATGACTAGATGAGAAACAAAAGATATATAAATAAAATATTAAATTGACCCATGTATAATTGTGTAACATTGTGTACTGGTTAATTTTATGTGTTAATTTAATTACATGATAGCATCCAGCTGTTTGGTAAAACACCCATCTAGATAATGCCACAAAGGTATTCTTAGATGTGATTGAAACTTAGATCAGTGGATTTTGAGTAAGGCAGATCATCCTAGATAACATGGAGGGCCCTCCTTACGTAATCAGTTGAAGGCCTTCAGGAAAAAGGCTGAGGTCCCCTGTGGAAGCGGGACTCTGCCACCAGACCTAAACTCAAGACCTCAGCACAGACTGGTCTGGGATTTGCAGTTGGCCGCCTGCCCTGCACATCTCAGACTTACCAGTCCCCACAACTGTATGAGTTCCTTCTGTTTCTCGAAAGGACCCCAATACAGTGAGGGAGGGGTTTGTGGCATAGATAGATCCAGTACCTAAAATACACCTCTTCCAGGTGCCTGGGTGGCTTAGTCAGTTAAGTGTCTGCCTTCTGCTCAGGTCATGATCCCAGGGTCCTGGGATCCGGTCTCACTCCCTCTGCCTCTGCCTCTCTGTATCTCATGAATAAATACACAAAATCTTTTTTAAAAAAGTACTTCTTTTCCAAAATAAGGGTGCTGATCTTTAAACAATCCTTTTATGTATTGTTTTAATGTATACACGAATGCTTATTTAATTTTGTGTGATATAAGTCACACTGTTGCATTAGACTCACAATTGGCCAGTACAGAACTCTGGAAGGAGAAAGCTGTAAGAATGCCAGAGATGTGTTTACTGCCTGGCACACAGTAGGCACTTTCTTGGTGACATAAAGTTTGCCAGTTAATCATATATTCTCCTGCACCACAATGAGACTATTTTCTTATCTCTGCAATAGAACCAGAACCCACAGAGTGATATGAAGAGGTGTTTATAGTCTTCAATGCATCCAACTCGATGGGAGCTCTGTTTAAGCGCGAAATGGTAGAAACCCTAGCTAGTAACCAAAAAAGGGAAGACGTGTGATTGGCTTTCACCAACCACCCCACCCATGTCTCATACCCAGCAAGTTTTAAAGATTTTTTAGAAAACAAATTTTACTAACTTCCTCGGTAACTAATTCTGGAATACATAATGAAGAAACCCACCTGCATGCTAGAAAAGATGTTCGCTTGATGGCACAGAATATTAAAGTGAATTTCTAACTCAGTTAACAATATGGTAAAACCAAATATATGCACATGCAAAATTATTAAAAATTTGTTTACATGGGACTCTGATATTTGCCATGAAAACTCTTACAATTAAAATTTGACTTAAAAAAAATAGGAGTTTTTTCCCCCCTTTCAAAATCAGTTTCAAGAAACCCCTGATAGAATCAGCTAATTAATTCCTGGCCTCTTTAACTAACACCACATTTGAAGTCACGTGCTATAAATCAGTTGCAGTTGAGATATTAAAATCAGATTATAACAGAAAAGCCTTGTAAATATTTGCCTCCAAATGAGTTTAAGAATAAATATATATTCAGTAATTCATCCATATTTAGCAGATATTAATAAGACAAAGCATAGCTTTAAATTCACTTATCATTTAATACAAAGGAGGAAATAGAAAAAGGCCTGATTAGCTTGTTTATTCTTGGGCTTGGTAATACCTTATTAAAATTTGAAGTTCAAAATTGATATAATCAGTCAAATGTCAGCAGAAATATTTATTCTGTAAATGAAGCTTTAGTTAATAGAACTTTAATTTGAAGTATTTTACATTTTCTTCTCCTCCATAAGGAAAAAGGAAAGCGGGGGTGGGGCAAGTCTTGATAGGAATGTGAAATTAACATGGAGGATTGAATTTTCCTTCTAGATCTGTGCTGACACTAGAGGTCAGCAACCTTCCAGAAATCATATATTAAATCTTTATTTACTCACTATAATTTATGATTTTGTGTGTGTGACAGAAGAACCACAAAATTTTAGGTTAGGAAGAGGTCTTACTAGTGACCTAATCCGCTGTCTTTTCAGAGGTAAAAGCAATGAGTTCTGGTGGGGTCCAGGGACTTGTCTGGTCTCAAGTTACACTGAGATAGGACCAGACTCAGGACTCAGGACACTTTGAACCCATCAGTAGCACTTAGGACTGGGGCTGCTGGTAGCCACCAAGACCCAGAGAAATTAGATTCTGTGTCCTATAACTGTGCATCATTTTGTGGACTGATAATGTTGTAAGTCCCAAGGGAAAGAGAGAGGATTTGTTGTAGGCTTAGAAGAACAACAGTTCCTGGAGAAAAGACCAGGATGAAAAAGCTAAGAAATGTGCAAACAGCATAGGATGCCAATTTCAGAGGCTCAACCAGGTTTTTCTTGACCTTTGACCCTTGTTTCATTTCTTGCCAAATTCCAGTGAAAATTCTCACAGAGGGAGCTTCTCCAATTTCTAATTAACCCAGGTCTTTAATGGGTTCACAGCACTCAAAACTTAAGTCTTGGGCCACCCTTGGCCTTGGGGCCATCATGGCCTTCGGCCAAATAACTGTGACCCTCCCTCCCCTTCCTTGTGGTGCTGCCCATTAGAAATTAACCTCAGTGGGAGGAAGTGTGGAGGAGGGGCTAAGTGCTGGGCTTTTGGAGTGCATAGAGACTTTTGGAATCCCCACCCTGGCAGAAGCTCTGTAACATTAAGCTCTGTTACTTAGCCTCACTTAAACCTTAATTTTCTCATCTTTAAAATAAGAATTATGTTAGTAGTGGCCTCACAGCTTTTTATATGCATTAAGTAAAATATGCATGTGGGCTTGCTTGTCAGTGAGGGATATTTGACCTAAGCTCTCTTATTAAAATAAAAGTAAAGGAGACAAGGGTGGGAAAGAAATATCTGAGCATGTAGCTGCCAAGTCCAGGGTCTGCCCCCTCTCACTGCAATGGGCCAGCGAGTCTCCTGGAGACAGTCTCTTCTCCTAGGCTCAGTATGGGGACATTTATTTATTTATTTATTTATTTTTGTATTTGTTTTATTTAATTTAGAGACAGAGGGAAAAAGCAGGGGAAGAGCAGAGGGAGAGCAAGAGAGAATCCTCAAGTGGACTCCCCACTGAATGCAGAAGCCAACCTGGGGCTCAATCCCAGGACCCTGAGGTCATGACCAGAGCCAAAATCAAGGGTCAGATGCTTAACCCACTGAGCTACCCAGGCGCCCTTGACCACTGTCTCTTAAGTATCTTTCCTTTTTTTTTTCTGAGACACACACCAGACCATAAGAAGATAAGCTTATTCAAATGAGATTGTTAGTCTTACTACGCTACGCGTTCCTTCTTCTCAACCAAAAATGTACAGATTGACTTCCATTTTGCTATATTAATATACATTTCTCAGTGGTAAAAGGTTTTCATAGACCAAAATTTTTTAAAATGGTTTTTATATCATAAACTTACCAACATCTATTTTTAATTTTTATTCTGTCCTTTTTTCAATAATACTGTCATTTAAATTTTCTTAAACCCAAAGAAAAATTGTGTTTTAATAAAAACAAGGTTTTTTTTGCTTTTATAGTGTTATTAATGAGAAAAACAAGAATCATCATGATGCAGACCTATGGTATCTTACAAATAAAGATAACTAACTCTTAAATCCCAAAGTATTATATTAACAGTAGTACCAGGTATTAATCTACCACTCTCTATCTGCATCTGCACGAGTATAGCAATTTATTAATACCCACTAGTTTTTCTTTCCTTCAATTTGATTCAACAAACATTTTAAGAATGCCTACACCACAGGGGAACCTGGGTGGCTCAGTGGTTTGAAGCCTCTGCCTTCGGCTCAGGTCATGATCTCAGGGTCCTGGGATGGAGCCCCACATCGGGCTCTCTGCTCTGCGGGGAGCCTGCATCTCTGTCTGTCAGGTAAATTAAAAAAAAAAGAATGTCTACACCACAAAAAATATGCTAGGTAATTCCATTACATTGATGACAAAGAGAAGTTGGTGAGATTTTTGTTTTTAATATTTGTACTACTTTTTTGAAAGTGTGCACATGCAAGTTCTTGATAAGACATTAATATCACGGTGGGGATAATGGGATAAAACCCATTCCATATCACTTTGAAGACTGGTATTTGACCTATTAATAAGATTACAATTCAGTTTTCAATATAGCTGTCTCTGATATTCACAAAACTTATCAAAATATTATGCTGAGTGGTTCTACATGAAGCCAGTGAGATCACACAATGTCATGGTTGGGTAAAGTGGATTGAAATAGAGCATTATGGTGATCTTCAGTGTGTTTCAGTGAGGAAAGTTCTCAGGGGATGGAACAGAGTCAGACTTAGTGATACCTGTTGCTTGGGGTCTCCTCTATCACTAAATCCAACCAGTCATTTAAGATCACACATTTGATGTTTCTTGTATTACTCTTGCCCCCTGAACTTTCCTTCTCTAAATTTAAATAACACCTTTTTTTCCCTACCACTCATCTGTAAATGTAATGCTACATGGAATTGTATTTTCATTTTTACCTAGAGTAAAAGGGGGAGACATTTATCTTCTCCTGCTCTTGCACTGAGATTTACATCACCAGCTGCCTGGTGACGAGAATTACACTACAGACTTTTATAGGTGTCCAGCTTACAGAGGGCAGATCATGGAACTTCTCAGCCTCTAAAACTGCAAATTCCTTATAATCAACCAATCTATCTATCTAATCTATCTATTATCTATCTGTCTCTCCCTATCCTTATATTTCCTATTGGTTCTATTTCTCTAGCAAACCCAACTAATCCACTAGTCATCTTTTTTTTTTTTTTTCTAACTTAGTAAGGATGCTAGGTACATGTATTAGTCTGCTCAGGTGACCATAACGACAAAATACCACAGACTGAGTGGCTTAACCAACAGATATTCATTTTCTCACTGTTCTAAAGCTAGCAGTTATGATCAAAGCGCCAACAAATTCAGTATGTTGAGGGGCCTCTTCTGGCCTGCAGATGGCCCTCTTCTCACTGTGTCCTCACGTGGCCTTTCCTCTGTGTGCATGGGGAGGGAGAGAGCTCTGGTCTCTCTTCTTTTTCTTATACAGACACCAGTCCTCCTGATTAAGGCCCCACTGTTATGACCTCATTAAACCTTAATTACCTTCCTAAAAGTTTTACATACCATCACATTAGGATTAGGGCTTCAACATATGAATTTGAGCATAGGGGAGATACAATTCAGTCCCTAACAATACATGCCTGTTTAGTATGAAGACTACATTTTCCAACTACATTTGAAACTAGGTTACTAAGTTCTCATCAATAAGATGGAAGCATCATGAGAAAATTTCTGGGAACCAATTTAAGAAACAGCCCCTTGTTCCTGCTTCTTTAATCTTTCCTTCATCTCAAGACAGAACAAAGACTATGGAGACAAGGGTCACACCTTGGGAATGGCTGGAAAGAGTGAGGGTCCCTGAGAACATTGTGGAGTGAAGTTTCTACCTCTGCCTAGTCTCTCCGCTGACTTAGGTGAGTGTGAGAAATAAATTCCACTGAAATCATTACTCTTTGTGGTGTTTCTGCTACTTGCAGCCAAATGTATTCCTAATTAATATACCGTATTTACATAGCTAGAGTGATGGAGAGATGTCAGGTAACTATCAAATGCCTAGAATTTATACTTTAAAGTGGAAAGAAACTTTACAGTTTATTTAACATGGGGGTTTCCAAACTATGTGTCCATTTGCTAAAACCAACATAGCGTTAACTATGAATTTAAACACTCTTATGAGCTCACGCGTCTCCAGCTTGCCTCAGGCTCAAACCCCCCATCATTAACACCAGGCTTGCTTTACACATTTCATTACCTGCCTGGCTTCTTACATATTTGAAATTGCAATGACTGATTTATTCTAATCCAAATCCTTTATTTTACATGTGAAGAAGCAGAAACCAAGAAAAGCAAAGTAACCAGAGATTATAGAAAAAGAAATATTAGCATTCCAGTCTGCTGACTCCAGCCCAGGCCTCTTTCCATCACTGGGGCACAAATAACCAATCCCGTTTGAATCACCCTGGGAAGAAATGCCCATTGGGGGACCATTCTCTCTGCCTCCCAGTAGCTTCCCTGTGGGCCTAGTCCCTTCCCACCAGATGAGTTCCAGCAGGTGACTAGGGGACAGAATTCCTGGCCCCTCAGTAGGATTCCGGGAAGATAGCTGAAGGCATCTTCATGTCCGACCACCTGCACCATCCCTCCACGTGCGGGCACTACTGGAGAGGCTTCAGGTCTCTTTTTTTGGCAGCTCTTTCAGCACTCAGACTGAGGGACCAGTGTATTACATCCTCAACTCTCTGTCATCTCCTATCACGTTAATGTGATATCATTTTTGTCTATTAGAGTGCCATAACAACAACAAAAAAGGGGGTGTTAGAGCATGACAGCACCTGTCAGAGGGCTGCAAATACTCATTTGAAATACTGGATTGAACCAGTTCCGTGTGACATTAGTGGAGGCAACTTGTCCCTGTAGAGTAAGTTCATTTATTTGTACTATGTAAATGAAGGTGTCACATGCAGCCTATCATTAAAGGAAATATCCCGTCACAGAGTTACAGAATCAACAACTGAAGCATCGAGAAGAGCTTAGAGGCCGTGCTACGGCGTTCCTCTGATGGGGTCACTTGCCAGATCCTTGTTTTTTAGTGTTGACTTCACCAGTCACCTTCTCCGTGAACACTTGCTGAACTCTCCAGCCAAATGGGTGAATATTGATGGTACTTTGGTTACCTTCAGATAGAGCTGTAGAAATGTCATCTAACTGCATCTATATTTCTTTTTTTTTTATTTCTTTTCAGCATAACAGAATTCATAGTTTTACACCACACCCAGTGCTCCATGCAATGCGTGCCCTCCATAATACCCACCACCAGGTTCCCCCAACCTCCCACCCCCTGCCCCTTCAAAACCCTCAGGTTATTTTTCAGAGTCCATAGTCTCTCATGGTTCATCTCCCCCCCAATTTCCCTCAACTCCCTTCTCCTCTCCATCTCCCCATGTCCTCCGTGCATTCTATATTTCTGACGTTTCCTTGACAATGTACTCCTGGAAAGAGTAGGAATGATCTTGCCTGCATCCCCTTCATAACAGCAGCCAGGATCAGACTTTCTTCATAACCAGAATCATAATTCTTATTGACTGATGATCTAGTACAATCTTTTTTTTTTTTTTTTTAACTGAGACCAGTCAGTGAACAAAGAATCACTCAATGGGGACAAATTATTTTGTCATATTCTTCAAAGCACACGTCTTTATGGTACAGAATAACAGTCTCATTCATGATTTATAAAGATGTATGCAGGCCCTAAATTAAAAATTTTAAATTAGGCCTTCAAAATATAAAAATGGGTGTGACGTTATCAATCTGGAGTTCGAAGAATTTAGTTTACAGCCACATGATATTACCAGGCGGTTGAATGCGTAATCTTTAGCTTCTTACCTCCCAAATATGATCTAAATCAGGGATGAAATGCTGCGAAGTATCCTCTCTTCCATCGAGCACTGGCGATGACCATGGCGAGGTTGCTGCCAGGATGACCCCAGCCACAGGAAGGAGCAAGAGCCCAGGTCACTTTCAAAGTGGGCTAGGACCTCAGTGGGATTGCAACCAGCTTCTAATGTTGATAACTGTGCCCGCCTCTTTTCCGGGTTTCTCTGTTCTCTAATATGGGGTGTGAAAATGTATATGAAGGAAATTTGAGGTCAGCTCCCTGCTTTGGGATTCAGTGAACAAAAATGACAAATTTAATAAATTCAAATAAATGTCATAACGTCTGATAAAGAAACAGAAACACTGCATTTCCTCAGAAGCCCCATTCTTTCCCCCATCAAAGGAGACCACTACCCCAGCTTGCATGGGAATCACGTCTTTGTTTTTCTTTTTACGTGTGCCGTAGGAACATGCATATTCCTAAATATTCAGTTAGTTTCACCTGCTCTGGAACTTCTTTTGTTCAGCATTATGTTTGTGAAGTTCATCCATGTTTTGTTTACAGCTTCAAGTTTTCTCATTTCAAATGATGTATATTATGCCACTGTGTAAATACACACTGTTTATCCATTTTAGTGATGGTGGCAATGTGAGTTATTTTACTGCTTGAGATAATGTTCAGTATTCATAATGCTGTTAAAAGCATTCTTGTATACACGTATATAAGAAGAGCAATTGTAAAATAAAACAATGAAGTTCCACAAAAAAAGAAGTTGACTTTTATCAGAATTGCTTGGCATTCTAGATTGGTTTGGAAACAGTGACATATTTATGATACTGGGCCTTGCAATCCACAAGCTTGATCTTGCCTTTCATTCATTTAGGTCTTCTTGGATTGCTCTTCGTAAGGTTTTAGAGTTTCTTTGTGGGTGTGTAGAGGCCTTGGACATCTTTCATTAGATGTATTCTTGGGTATAATCATCATATTTTAATTTTCTGATGATCTGTTGTTGGCAAATAAAATTACAATTAATTATGAATATTTTGTATATTATATAAATACACTGTATATCCCATATATTTGTATGTCTTATTTTCTTTTTTTTTAATTTTACTTATTTATTTGACAGAGAGATCACAAGTAGGCAGAGAGGCAGGCAGAGAGAAAGAGGGGGGTGTATGTCTTATTTTCTTAAGATTTTATTTATTTATTTGAGAGAAAATGAGAGAGAAAGAGAAGGAGCACAAGTGGAGGAGATGGAAAAGAGAGAGGAACAGAGGGACAAGCGGGCTCCCCACTGGGCAGGAAGCCTGACCTGAGGCTGGATCCCAGGACCCTGAGATCATGACCCATGTTGAAGGCAGATGCTTAATAGATTGAGCGACCCAGGCACCCCTATTTGTATGTTTTATAGACTGTCTATGTTCCCTTCAAATTCACGTGTTGAAGCCCTAACCTGCAATGTGTTGGTATTTAGAGGTGAAAACTTTGGGGGAAAATTAGATTTAGATGAAGTCACAAGGGTGGGACCTTCGTGATGAAGTTAGTGCACTTATAAGAAGAGGACTAAAAGGACGAGATTAGATCTCTCTCGCTCGCTCTTTTCCTCCTTCCGTCCCTCATCTTTTTCTCCACCCCCCTCTCTGTCTCTCAGTCTCCATCTCTGTTTCTCTTCTCTAGCTCTGTCTCTATTTCTATGTCTCTGTCTCTCCCTGTCTCTCTGTCTCTCGCTCTCTCCTTCTGTCTCTCTGAGCCCACACGCCAATGAAAGAAAGGCCATGTGAACACACAGGCAGAAGGCGGTTGCATACAAGTCAGGAAGAGAGCCTTTGCCAAAAACCAAGTCTGCTGGCACTTTGATCTTGAACATCCCAGCCTCCAGAACTGTGAGAAATAAATGTCTGTTGTTTAATACCACCCTGTGGTATTTTGTTAGAGCAGCCTGGATTGACTCAGATACACTGGTCAGCCTTCTCGGTGAACTTATTAAGTATAATTTATCTACAGTTTCTTCTAAAATCCCTACATATGTAATCATACTTGTATCATATCATTTTGGTTTTTTTTTTTAATGATTCCTTTCCAGTTATTAGACTTATTTATTTTTCTTACCCCGAATCTACTATTTGAGTACATCAAGTAAAAACTGAATGGAAATAATGACAGCAAAATTCTTGTCATTTTCTGATCTCAAAGAGAAAGCTTTCACATTTCATCCTAAATATGGTGTTTGCTGTAGGCTTTTTATAGATCCTTTTCAAGTTAAGAAAGTTTTATTCTATTGCCAGTTTGCTGAGTTTTCCTAAAATTATAAATGCATGTCAAATTTTTATTTTAAAATGTCTACATCTCTGCAGATGATCATATGATTTTTCTCCTTTATGCTGTTAATATGATGAATTACATTGATTGATTTTTAAAATGGTAAATCAACTTCACATTCCTGTAATATACCCAATTTGTCATAATGGAGTATCTCTTTTATAATTTTCAGGATTAGATTTTATATTATTCTGTTTAGAAGTTTTACATCTCTGAGTAAGAAAGACCTGTAATTTTCCTTTTTCACAGTGTCCTTGCCAAGTTTGATATCAAGGTTACACTGGCGTCTTGAAATTAGTCCTGGAGTGATTTCTCTTTTTTCCCCTCTACTCTCTGTAAAAACGTGTGACATAAAAACGTGTGACAAATATTTATTTCTCAAATGTTTGGTAAAATGCACTCTTTCTTTTTCATTTTTTTTTTTTTTTAAAGTGGGCTCCACACCGACCTAGTGTGGAGCCCAATATGAGACTTGAACTCACGACCCTGAAATCAATACCTGAGCTGTGACAAGAGTCTGATGCCTAACCAACTGACTCACCCAGTTGCCACAGTAAAATTGCACTCTTAAGCCATTTGGACCTGGAGTTTTATTTATAAGAAGGTTTATAATTACTCTTCAAATTCTTTAAAAGTGAAAGAATTATTCAGGTTTTATATTTCTGCTTTAGTCGTTTTGGTAACTTCTGCTTTCCTACACACTTAACTATTTCATAAAAACTTGCAAATTTATTGAAATAAATTTTTTATGATATTCTGCTCTGATATTTTTAATGATGATAAGATTTTTACTGGAGCACCCTTTGGCATTCCTGTGTTTGTTAATTGTGACTTCCCACTTTGTTTCTAGACCTGCTTCATGGGTGTTTTTAAAGTTCTAAATACTTTTCAATTAACTATCTATTATTATATATTACTACTTCAATTAATTATGAATTATCCTATTTTTGCTCTCTTGATATTTTTAGTCTGTTTTATTCTCCCACTTTGAGTTTAATTTGTTATTCTTTTTCAAATGTTTGGCTTCAAAGTTTATTTCATGTATTTTTAACTCTCTTCTAACATAGATGCTTATGACTATAAATTTCAGAGTGTGGCTTTAGTTATATCCCACAAGTCTGATATATGCAATAATTCTCTCACTGATTAACTCATTTTAATCGTGATTTCTTTTTTCTGATACATAGGTTATTTTGGTTTTCTACTTCCAACTTACAAGAACTTTGTGGGGCATTTTGTCATTACTGCTTTCCAGCTTAATGGTTGTGTGGTCAAAAATATAGGCTGCATGAATTTCAATCCCTTGAAATCTCTGAGCCTTGCTGTGGAAACTGAATTGTTGCTTAGAATGAGTACTGCTCCTTCCTGTGATGCTCCTCTCTGGAGTAGAATTATCTGCCTGCTCCAACTGACGTCAGTTTGAAACCATATAACCTGATCTGTCCAACCATATGTAAGTGGAAGCGATGAGAGATTCTTCTGAGATCTCTTTCCCCTCTGCCAAAAGATAGATGGAGGCAGCTGTGCCAGCCTGAGTCATAAAATGAAGACATGAGAGGAGCCAGAGACATTCTCAATGATGTTTGGGGCCATTTGTGACTATAGCATAAACTTAGAGTGGTAGGCCATGTGAGAATAGCCTTCGATTACCTTGCCTCCTGGAATGTATGCTCTTGGGTAAAGCCTCACCTTGATAATTTAAGGACTTATTTCCTGTGAACAGAATGCAATAAAGGTAGTGGAATGTCACTTCTGAGATTAAGTTACAAAGAGATAGTGGCTTCCACCTTGGCTACCTTCTCCGATCCTCTGGTCCTCTCTCTGCCTCTTGCTGTCATTATCCCTTTCCTTCTTACTCTCTATCATTAGCAGCTGTCAAATAATGATGACACTCAGGCAGCCTAAGCAGAGATCCTCATGGCAAAATCTGAGGGCTGCCAGCAACTCCATAAGTGAGTCTGGAAGCAGATATGAGGTAGGCACACAAGTGAGCTAGGAAGTGGATTCTCTCTCTAGCCCCAGCTGAGACTTGAGATGATTGCAGCTCCAGGAAATGTCTTGACTACAGCCTCCTGAGATTCTTTAAGCCAGAACCATCCTACTTAGCTCTCCCTGGATCCCTGACCCACAGAAAATATGAAATAATAAATGTTTGTTGATTTAAGACACCAAGTTTTGGGGGTAATTTGTTATGTAGCAATAGCTAAATAATACATATTTTGGTATCTGGAAATGGGATGCTGCCATAAAAAAATTCCTTAAAATGTGGGAGTAGCTTTGGAACCAGACAGTTGGTGGAAGCTGGAAGGATTTTTAGGAACATGTTAGAAAAGCATAAATTCCCTTGAGCAGACTGTTGGTAGCACCCTAGATTTCGAGGACACCATGAGTGAGGACTTACAAGGAAATATGACAAACATATTTTAAGAAACTGGAGGAAGGGAGATCCTAATTATATAGTGGTGGAAAGGTTTGCAACATTATCACCTGCAGTAACATGGAAAGTAGAACATATGTCATATGAACTAAGGAGATTTCCAAGCAAGTTGTTGAAGGTACCAAATGGCTTCTTTTTGCTGCTTAAATGCAAAAGGAGAGAGATAAATTGTGGGAAGGACTGTTAATCACAAAGGAGCCAGGATTTGAAAATTCTCAGACCTTCAAGATGGCAAGTGATGCTACAATTAAGAAATGGCTTGTGAGTAAAGTTCAAATCCAGGGCGCTGTTGGAAAAATAAGGTCTAGAGATGAAGCTGAGTGTGGTATCATAAAATCTTCTGGTAATACCTCAGAAAGATCAAATTTGATTCTCCAGAGTACTATTTGGTCACACAAAGGGCCTTTTAAAAAGATTGAAGGGGCAGCTCATAGATCCTCTCAACTGAACAACAGAACCTCTAAAAGTTTAAGGTCTTATCTGAAAGGGATTTGGAGGTATGGCTTTAGCTTAATGGAGTGACCCACAAAGAGATTCTAAGAGGGTGCATAAACTTTTTGAGAGATGTATGTTAGGGAGAAATGTGACTGGCTTGGCCTGTACAGTAGAGTCAGAAATGGTACAGAATAAAAAGACATTGCTCCCCAGGACCCCCCAAATTCTAATGGCAGGAAGCAGGCAGAGAAACTACTTAGATGCAAACAAGTGCCTGCAGTTCATGACAAAGAAGAGTGATTTCAAGGATGGAAGCAAGAGCTATGAAGAACTTTTTTCCAGGTTTGAAACCTAATGAAGAAGCTTCCCATATTTTTCCCAACTAGATTTCAAAACTGCTATGGACCAACGACTTTTTTATAGTCCCAATTTTTCCTACTTTTGAACCAGAATATCTGTAGCAATTATTCTCAGCCTGTCTCACTACTGCATGTTGACTATATGGGAGGACAGATAACTTATATGCGTGGTTTCACAAATTTGCAAATAGAGAGGAGCTCTCAACTTGAGGAATTGCACTTAAAGAACTAAATCCGAGGCGTCTCACCCACCTCTGGACCTGACTCAAATAATGGCACTCTGAATTTTAAGCTGAGGCTAAAACAGGGTGAGATTTTGTGGGCTTGAGAATGGTGGGGATGTATTATATAGGTTTGAGGGTCAAGAATAATTGGGGGCCAGAGGGAAGATATACTAGGCATCCTGTAAGACTAAACTTCCTGGTAAGCATGCCCTTGTGTAATCCCTTCCCCTTAGACTGGAGTTAGTGACTTTTTTCTGTTGCATAGAATGTGATGAGATGTCACTTCTAAAAGTACATTCCAGAAAAGATGATGGCTTCTGTCTCAAGCATGCTCTCTCTTGCTATGAGAACAAGGGCTGCCACGTATGAGGTGTCCTATGGAGAGGCCCATATAGTAAGGTATTTCTATCTGACCATTGCAACCTCGTAAGAGACCTGAGCCAGAGGCCCCCAGCTAAGCTATTCCCTGATTCTTAACCCATAGAAAGCATATAGTAATAAATATTTGTTATTTTAAGCCCTGAATTTTTAGTGCAATTTGCTACAGAACAGTAGATAACTAAAACACCTAGTTCTAACTCAAGCTAAGTGATAATATTGTTTTATTACCTAGAGTACAGTAATTTTCATTAATGTTACATGCATGCTTAAAGCACAGATGCATACACACATTGCAATTATTGAATAGCTTTTGAACCAATAAAAAAAAAAAACCTCTCAGCCATGCCTTTAAGCTTCTGACCCATTTCTTCCTCCCTTTCCTATGGGATTCCAGATCCAACATTTATTAAAAATTCACAGTGTAAATTCTATGCCTCTGACCCTCTAATTTTTCTGAACTTTTGTCTTTCTGTGGTTGAATATCCATGACTTCCTATAAATTATGACCCAATTCATTCTTTCTCTCTTTAGCCATTGTCTAGTTCCTTCATAAAACTATCCACCAAGTTTTAAATTTCCATTATTTTATTATTTTATTCTTTAATTCCAGAATGCCCACTGGCCACTGACAACTCCAGTATCCCGACACCTGGAGAGTCTGTTTTTTAATTTGGTTTCATGTCCAGGCTGCATTATATCTCTAAGTTCCAATCAGATAAATTAATCAAATTTTTACTGTTTTCTGGGTATTGTAGGGGCAAAATTACATATATAAAGAAGTCTAGGCTTTCATAGATGGTTCATGTTTCCTTTTTCCAGATACCTGGGATTCATTCAAGTTTCAGTGGTTGGGATGCCATCCCCATAAAGATATATCTCAGTTGTGGGACGCCTGGGTGGCTCAGTTGGTTAAGCAGCTGCCTTCGGCTCAGGTCATGATCCCAGCGTCCTGGGATCGAGTCCCACATCGGGCTCCTTGCTCGGCAGGGAGCCTGCTTCTCCCTCTGCCTCTGCCTGCCACTCTGTCTGCCTGTGCTCGAGCTCTCTCTCTCTCCCTCTCTCTCTGACAAATAGATAAGTGAAAAAAAAATTAAAAAAAAAAAGATATATCTCAGTTGTAATAGAGGGTCCAAACCCAAAGCTGGGGTGGTTCACTAGAGTGCTCCCTCTTCTAGCAGGTCCTGGATACCAAACACATCTTAGTCTCAAGAGATTGTCAAAACAATGCTCAGTCTCTCCTGATTCCAGCCTCCCCCTTATGAAATTTTGTCTTTTGGAAAAAAGATGGCCAAAAGCCAGTACCAGTTTTTTGGGCCTCTGTCCTCTCTTTAATCCCAAATCACAGTATAAATGATTACATCATTACCAAAACTAATAAGAAGCTCATTTGAATCACAGAGACAAGGGGAAAGGAACTAACATTTGTGAGCAACTACTTGATGTCTCATGTCTATTATATGACATCTCATTTATTCATCACTTTTAAAAGTGATCTGTAAGGTAATTCTTTATCCCTATTTTTATATAAGAAAAGCTGAGACTCATAGTGATTAATGACTGGTCTAGAATTACAGTCAGTTAATGGCAGAAGCTAAATTTGTATACCAAGTTTGTTTGACTTCAAAGACCCAGTTTCTACTATGCTGTGGTAGTGTGAATTATAAGAAATATATATTTGGTCTGGAAAGCCTGGGTGGCTTAGTCCATTAAGCGTCTGCCTTTGGCTCAAGTCATGGTCCCAGGATCCTGGGATCAAGGCCCTCATCAGGCTCCCTGCTCAGTGGGGAGTCTGCTTGTCCCTTTCCCTCTGCCCTCCCCCTTTACCCTCCTCATGCTTTCTCTCTCAGATGGATAAATAAAGCCTTTATTTAGAAAAAGAAATACGTATTTGGTCATTCAGATGACCAAAATATATCTCATATATATTTGGTCTTTGTCCATGGTTCCTGGATCACAGCAACCAAAACTCTTCCCAGTGTCCTGGGAACATCTTTTGTTAAAATAATTGGTTTCTTGTCCTCAGTTCCTGAAATTGTTTCAGAGCCCTAAAGGTGAAATGGGAGGGGGTGCCTGGGTGGCTCAGTCAGCTAAGTGGCTGCCTTTGGCCCAGGTCATGATCCCAGGGTCTTGGGATCAAGCCCCACATGGTGCTTCCCCCCTGCCTGCTACTTTCCCTGCTTGTGCTTGCTCTCTCCTGCTCTCTGTGTCAAATAAATAAATAAAATCTTAAAAAAGAAAAAAGTGAAATGGGTGTCTTGTTACTCATAACCAGCCCCTTTCTACCATAACTGGGTTTATGTTAATAAGGTGCCTTGGTAAGCACCTGAAGCTCCAATAGCCTGAAGGATGGGGGCTGGTCACCAGGGGAACCAACCATGAGTAGAGGTTGGAGCTTTCAGTCCCACCATCTGATTTCAGGGGAATAGAGAGTGGCTAAACTTTAATGGATCACCAGTGGCAAATGATTTAATTGATTTAATCAATCATACCCATGTAATGAAATCTCCATAAAAATCTCAAAAGAGGGGGCTTGGAGAACTTCCAGGTTAGGGAGTCAGAAAACATCCACTTGTCATGAAGCTGGGCCTCAGGCTCCATGAGTACAAAACCTCTTTTGTTCAGGACCTCATCCTATGCATCTCCTCATCTAGCTGTTGACTTGCATCTTTTAATATTCTTTGTAGGGTCACCTGGGTGGCTCAGTGGGTCAAGCCTCTGCCTACGGCTCAGGCCCTGGTCTCAGGGTCCTGGGATCGAGCCCCGCATCAGGCTCTGCTCAGCGGGGAGCCTGCTTCCCCCTCTCTCTCAGCCTGCCTCTCTGCCTACTTGTGATCTCTCTCTCCATCAAATAAATAAAATCTTTAAAAAATATATTCTTTGTAATAAACCAGTAATGTCATGAGTAAGTCTGTTTGCTGAGTTCTGTGAGCTGCTCTAGCAAATTAATCAAACCCAAGAAGAAGGTCCAATTTAAAACCAGTTGGTCAGAGTACAGGGGTAACAACATGGACTTGACATTGGCATCAGAACTGGGGACTGTCTTGTGGGACTGAACCCTTAGCCCATGGAATCTGATGCTATCTCCAGGCAGGCAGTGTTAGAATTGAGGTGAGCTGTAGGACACCCAGCTGATGTCCAAGAGAATCGCTTATTGGTACGGAAACAGCCACCCGCAAACTCATTTTGGAAATGGGTCCCGAAACTGTATATGTTCTTTAAGCTGACCTCTCATTAGGCTTCCATTCGTGTTAGCAAGGAGAGAGATTTTTAATATTTTAGTTGCAAAGAACACAATAAGCAACAAAGTCCATTCTGCTGGAACATACACTCCTCACTTGTCTTACAGTTTGCAATCTTCAAAATTGCTTATTTCATAGCTCTAAATCATATACTGTGCCAGGATTGCAGAGCTCGACTTCTGCTTCTTAAGACATATGATGTTCATAATAAAGAGAAAGACAAAGCCATAATTATGGAATCTGGTCAAGAATTATCTCTGCTTTTGCTACTCAAAGACGGGTCTGTACACAGCCTGGGTTACTCGTTGTCTCCGACCCCCCCTCTAATTGAGCAGGGGCTGTACTCCTCTGGCAGATGCTGAGCTCATGCACTGTGTCACACGTGCCACCACACACACTAGCCTAACCCAGTAGGACAGGAGGAACTGAACCATGGCAAATTTTTAAAAAGTGTCGTTCACAGCAAATAATTCGAGACGCGCTGATCATTTGTTAGTGTCGGTTTATGTGCTACTCCGGGTCGGTGTGCATGCCTTCCTCTCTGACCGCAGTCACCCTAGCAGTGACTGAAACTTGGAACGGTCACTCCCGCTGCAAGCCTAGAGCCCTAGGAGCCTGTGCACGGAGCCACCTGCCACAGGGCAGCCTGATGTCCATGGAGGCTGGCTTCTCCAGCAGCTGCCCGAACAGGAAGCTGATTTGACCTCAAGTAGGGGGAACATCCCCTGGGCTAGCAGTAACAAATTGAAGATGAGAGACTTGAGAGAGCTGGTAGATAAATTTCTTGGCCTTTACCTCCCCAGGCAATAAGCGGATCTTGTTACAAAGTGAGGGCCCACTCATCAGTAAATAGCACACATTCTCCCCACTGTCTGCCCTCCGTCCCTCCTTTGTGTTTCTTTTTCCCCTCACACCAGGTTCCCAGTGCACACCTCAATAAAGTATCAGCATGTAAGTTTTCGTCTCAGGCTCTGTTTCTCCGGAAACTGGGCCAACACATATACAATACATTAAACTCAAGAAATGCTTTTCTAATGCTTTATGCCAGTGGTTCTCAAAGTGTGGGCCTCAGACCAGTGTCATTTGTGAAACTGTTAGAAATCCAACTTCTTGGGTCCTACTGCAGAACGAATAAATCAGAGATATTGGGGATGGGGCCCAGTGATCTGTTTTAGCAAGCCTCACAGATGATTCTCGTGCATGCGAGTTTAAGAACTACTGCTTTAAATGGGCAGTTAAAGCCTGAAAAATTTCTTCCTTTTTCAAATGTAACAGTATGCTAGAAGCTTAGCTCAAGGACAGACCATTTCTTAGGTGACAGTCACAATATTAATTTGACAATATCATAATGGCATATAATCTAGCAAATAAAATGTAACATCTCTGTCATAGCACCAGCGCAATGGAATAAAAGAAATTCTGCCTATCAAATTTGTCATGACTTCTATTTTTTTTAAATTTCCCACCTTGTTTTATGTTGTCTCTTCATAACTTAGACCAGCACAAAGAAAACTTAGCCCTCTAGATCAATGCTCCAGCATTTTTAAAACAGGACCTCCCTTCAGTTGTGCAATTTACTTATTTAACCCCCCATTGCATCATTCCTTTTTGCTCTCCCCTCTGAGACAGTTACCTACAATAAGAACAACTTTGTTTTAAATAAAGCATATTAAAACCAATTTTTAGACTTTTGCAACATTCCTGGAGATCCACAGAGCCCCCTGGGCTGTTGACAACAGGGAGAACCCCTGTTAGAATCCCTGTTAGAACATGTTAGACAGAACCCCTGTTAGATGTACATGTAACAGAACCCCTGTTAGAACATGTTAGAATCACCTGGGGAGCTTATAAACTTACTTGTGCATTGATCCCGGACCAAAGAAACTGCTCTAGTTGGTTGAGGGGTGGAACCTAGGTGTTGTCTTTTTCAAAAGCCCCCGAGAGGATATTCTAATAGGTAGTGAGGGCTGGGAAAAAGCTTTGAGGCCAATTCTTTTAACTTACAGTGTACTCCCTTTTTGCTTCTTGACCCCATAGCCCTGGGGCAAAACCACTATTGTATGTGTTTCTTTCTGCCTTTCAAAGACAATTTAAGAGGACAGCCCCCACTACCCATACTGCAGAATTATCAGGAGGAGTTCTAGTAAAATTATATTCTGGAAGTTGACATCAAGGGACAAAATCAGAATCCATTTAAAATTACTCTCGAACTGTACCTCCCAGGTAGAAGGTTTTTCTTTAAAAAAAAAAAAAAAAAATTATCTATTGTTACTGCCCTGCTCCACGGTATTGTCAGAGGAAACCTATTTCCCAAACCACCACCAACCGCCCCCCCCCCCCCCCCCACCCCCCCCCGCCCATCCTGGTGCTCTCCAAGGTAAACACATAGCCCTGTGGGAGGGGTCTTCCTGAACCAGATGGAGCCAGAGCCATAAAGCTCCGGGTTCAATTTCAGAGGGCTGGGGGCTAGCTCCTGGGAAGGTTCTGCAGACACGGGCACCCCTCAGCCAACACCTCAGATTCTGCACCCCAGCCTTCAGCCTTCTCCTGCTCCTGGGTTTATGCTGAAATGTTTGTGGCTGATTCTCACCTTCTATTCCCTTAGTGAAAATCCCATTATCTCTAACATCTGTGTGTCAAGAAAAGACATGAATTTTGTGTAACAACAGACGGATACCATACTTGTTTTTCCAGGTAGCCTTAGGCAAAACCATTTCATCTCACTTTCTTCATTTATAATATAAAGACTCAAACTTGGTGCAGAAAGAGGGTAGATACTTTTGGGAGGGAAACTTTTGAAAGGACTAAATCCCTATAGCACAGAAGGAAGCTTATAATGATATATTTAAAAAACAAAAACAAAAAAACAGACTGGGAAAATAAAAAGTACAGATTCGCCACTAAAATATTATTTGCAATTTATCATTTCTAGATAAATTCATAAAGGGAAAGAAAACCAGGAAGGTGACATACACTGCTTGTGTAAATCTCAAAATTGATTTCAGAGGCATCAGCGCGCACTACAAAAGAACTTCACAGTTTAATTAGGATGGCTCAAATCCAGCATCTATATTTAGGATAAGCTGGAAATTACAGTGTAGAAATGAGAATCATCTAGCAATAGTCTAAATGGGGGGAGAAATCTATGGAAAAAACACCACAGCTTTTCTCAGTTAACCATAAATTTTTTAACTTTTGTTTTTCATTGGACACAAATTGAATATCTATAAGGACTTTACCTGTTCAGCTGAGGAAACCATTTTTACTAAAATTCTCTAAATAGGAACTTTTAAATCTGTACCTGCACATATTACCCAAATTCTCTTTAATACCTGTATGATCTGCTTAAGTACAGATAAATTTGGCATTTAACATATAACATATCAAAGGCATCTCATTAAAATTCTGAATGTATATAAACATATTTTATACCATTAATATTTTGGCTTCTTTTTTAAAGTGGTTGGCAGAGTTCTCATGGCACTATATCATTAATTCCTTAAATATTCCTGTTTTCTTCTCATCATTGGTATATCAGCAAATAAATTAGTTCAAACTCAAAATGTGACAGAAAGAACCATATGATTGATTTTTTTTTTTTTTTTTTTACTTCAGGAAATGTCTGAACTGATTTTGTACAAGTTATATTGGCTTAACATCCAATAATTTATTAGAGGAGCACATGATTATTTATGACCATAATTATGGTTTTTGGATGTCGAACAGGGCGTTTTCTTCTTCTTCTTTCTCTTCTTTACAGTCTCTTCTTTACCTGGGTCTGGGTTTAAATATGCTTGTCGGTAATTTCACTAAAAGCAGTTTAAATGCCCTATATAATATACTCAAAATTGTTAAGAAAATAAATCGCTGTAGTGAGCTGACCTCATCAACAAGAATGTTCTAATGTACAATGACTACAGAGCCAGAAAGACGCAGAAAGAAATTAGAATCACAGGAATCGAGTCTGAAATTCTTTCAAATTAAAGTTACTTGCCTTGGCTGAAGGTTTAATTTTAAATTACAAGGAAGGAAATTCTCCAGGTAAAATAGCTCTTACTCAATTGTAACTAACAAATAAATTGCAGATAGCTGCTTTAGAGTATTAGTGAATTACTTTCTCCTCATTTATCAATTTTGCAATAGTTCAAACACTGCCCTACTCTCATTCCAACGTCAGGTGTCTTATTCAATGTGATCACTCAAATTTAAAAACGGCCTGAACTTACCAAGCCGCAACTCTGAAGACCCAGTATAAGGAAGCAGAGTTTGCTTGCTTGTATGTTACTATGAATTGACTGTAACTATTTGACAGGTATACCAATTAACTCATTTAATCCTCATAGCGTCACTTAGGGATAGTTGTTCACCTTCTCTGGATGAATAAACTGAGGTTAAATATGAGTCAGCAATCGGGGGCCAAAGCCTTCATGTTGAACTCACATCCAAGTCAACATTATTATTTCCTGTCCTGTGCCTGTCTCTGTTCCAGGACTCCGATGAAGGAACTCTGGAAAGATACAGCTGATTGATCCGGGAGTTACCTGCTATTGGGGTGAAAAAATGGGCACTTCTTGTTGCCTTGAAACTGTCTTAGTAATGGAAGGTGAAACCAACAAAGCTAATTGTCTTCATTTCTGGGGAAAGCAAAAGGGGGAGCTGGATGGGGGTGTGTGTGGTTATGGCCATCCTAGGCTGCCATGATTTTCTATCAAATTAGCTGAAACACCCTGAATGTTTCATTCCTTATTCTAATTCAAACTTCAGTCTCCAACCAAAAAACTTTCTTAGACTTTTGAGCTAACTTTGGAGGAGAGATGGTGATTTCTATGACGTGGTCAGATCTGGTCGGCCATCCTGACTGCTGCAGGCATGGAGCAGACCCCAGGGACAGGGGCTGAGGACAAGATGAGCAGCCAGCTGGCTGGAAGCTATTCATTTTCATGTGCAGGTGCTGCTGTGGCTGGCTGGCATCAGGAAAATGCAAAGAACTCAAGGTAGAGGAGGGGCAAGGTCAGTGAAAACGTGGAGACTCCCAGAGAAAGAAATGGGATGCCTAACACTGCCACCAGGTGGTCTTTCCTGGGAGACGTTTATTACAACAAAAACAAAAACCTCCTCTGAGGTTTTCTTGCTAATGATCAGAATCTAATCAAGTCTCAGATCTAACATCAGTTTTCATGTCAAATGGCACTGGGGGATTCAATCGGCCATATCCAGAATGAATGAATCTTTAGGACAAATAACCCATTTTCTCCAACAAATTAATGGGAAGGAAAAAAGAAGAAAAGGGAGGTCCTGGGAAGGAGGAGGAGAGGGGAAACTACTGCAAAAGATACTTGTGAGATGCACCAATAAAACACACTCAGTGTGTGCATCTCATTTGGATCCTTATTCAAAAAAACTGTACATTTTTTAAGCCAAGTGAAAATAAGTGGACATAGCCTGGCTGTCAGATGACGTTAAGGAATTAGTGTTAATTTTGCTGATAATAGTGTTGAGGTTTATTTTTTTTAAAGGGGTGCATTAGCCAATAGATAGTATCCATTGGTGAAATAATGTAATATTGGGATTATTTTTTAATATTTCCAAAGAAAAGTGGGGCTGGGAACAGATGAAAGGAGACTAGAGGAATGTTGATTATCTATGGAACCCAGGGAACAGACACATGGGGGGGTTGCTATATTATTTTTTATACTTGTGCATTTGAAATTATATGTAATAAATTTTTTTCCAAAAATATGCTAATTTATAGAGAAAACTATTGGTCATTCTAAATTAAGTATAATGCTATCTAAAAATATACATTTTTTAATCCATCCTGTGCCAAATTTTCTTGCACTTATCACCACTCTCTTCACATACACAGATACACATATTTCCCATGTTAGTTGCTACTCGATGTCCCATGTGCTGTTGTTAAATACTATACATCAAATCCTACAAAAGAAACTTAGCTTTCGAATCAACAACTTAAACAAAGCGTCCACAATTCCATCTTAAAAATCTAACAGTATTGGGAATCCATTTTGTCTTCTCTGGCTAAAGGCTTTTCTCAGTGAAACACTTTTCAACTCCATAAGGCTCCCCTCTTTATTCATGTCTGTGACATGATAAGATAGAAAACAAGCAAATGAGAAGTCAATTTCTCTCTTTAAAATTCTCATTCCTTGAACACATCTTCAAATACTCCTGGAGGACTTGGGGGAAAGCGACTGTCTTTGACGACAATGTAAGAGTATCTGAACTCTGAAAGTGAAATTAACATTTTGTAATTCACATGTTATTTTGTATTCAACTTTTTTGTTACACCCTTACAATAAACCCTCATTGACATGTCAGGAAATGAACCAACCAAAGCATTCTCACCAGACTGCCTACTAGTTCTGATTTGAATTTCCTAAGAATGAGGACTATAACCATAGTGCAATCACTGACTTACAAAAGTTTGTAAATATGAAGGACAAGGAGAATTTTCCAAATAGATGGAGGTAATAGAGATTTTTTTTTTACACTTAACTTTTTAAAAATTCTACTAAAAAAAAAAAAAGAATACCTGCAAAAAATATTCTCTCCCTGCTTTATTTTGGTTGGCCATGGGCAGTGGGCCGTGGCCAGGGGTGGGTCATAGGTAAACATAGGGAAAATGACCGGTTAAGAATGCCTTTTCTCTTTCTAAACCAGGAAGACCACTTCAGGTAGTTAAAAGGTGATTAAAAAAAAAAAAAAAATCATTGGTTATATTTCAGTGTTCCCCAAATTGCCATTTCCCTCAAACCTACAGAGGGCTTCTTCCTGCATCCCAGCTGTCAGGAAGTCTCCTTCTCTGATCACAGATTTATGCAGAGGGACTTACTAGCTCCTCTCTCTGCCTCTTGTAGAATTGTGAAGCTGATCCATCCCCACCCTGGGGGCTGGGACTCCGTACCACAGCCTGGGTGCAAATGCCAGCTTAGTCATCTACTAACTCGGTGAGCAGAGAAATTTCTTTTGTCTCCCATTTCCTGTTGCTCTAAAATGGCCATAAGTCATACCACTGCGGTGCGGTCCAGGCGACTCTATACAGCTAAAGTGCTCAAGGAAAATGACAGTGGGGAGTGCTCAGACAACCTGCCCTTCCCAGCACGCTCACCCCTAGCACAGCGCAGGCGCACAAAGCAGTGGCCATCAGGCTCCGCCTGCCTGCCAGGAGCCTTCAACCTGCCCCATTCCCACTGCACCTTCTATGCCCTCTGCTTAGAAAATTTCTGCCCGCTCTGTTCCTTTTCCTGGCTTCATCATAACCCCTGGGAAGCATCCCCTTTTCCCCACTACCACTACCACCCAGAATTAACCCCTGGTCCTGAGAAGGTGAAGTCGCCTTCAACATCTGACAGTTCTTGAATTTTCGGTATGTACTGGCAGATGAGAGTAATTGATTAAAAACTAAACACCAGGGGCACCTGGGTGGCTCAGTGGGTTAAGTCTCTGCCTTCAGCTCAGGTCATGATCTCAGGGTCCTGGGATCAAGCCCTGCATCGGGCTCTCTGCTCCGCAGGGAGTCTGCTTCCTCCTCTCTCTCTCTGCCTGCCCTCTCTGCCTACTTGTGATCTCTGTCAAATAAATAAATAAAATATTTAAAAAAATAAAAATAAAAACTAAACACCATGCGGGATTGACTGTAAGTTTCAGCAGGGAAGGAAACTGCCCTGTTTCACTGCCACACCAGTGTGCCTGGCACATAGTAGGTCCTGAATAAACATATATAATGGGAATATGCAGTCTCTGGAGAACATACCCAGTTTTACAGAAACCTACTGGAGGGGCAGTCAATGATCCTATGGGAAAGGTGCTGGGGGCGGGGGGGGGGTTGGGGGGGGCAGTTAGAAGAAGCTCCCAGGAGGAAGTGCCTTCTGCGAAATTAGCAACCAGTTGTAGATACTCATAGAGATGCAGAAAGATAAGGACAATACTAACTGCAATGTATCAATTGCTTAAGATGTGTCTGGTCATCTTGTGCTGCTTTTTCTAACCCAAAGCAACCCCAAATAATTAGGAATTAACAATTGTTCCCAGTTTCCAGAAGAGATTGTTAAAATACAGGGAAATTAAATGAAGGTTCAAGGTCACATTGCTAGTAAGCAATAGAGGCATTTGTGGCAAATCGGGGACAGCTCTCCTTACCATGATGCCTGGCTGTCCATCCAGTACCTACAACAGCCTCCATCTACACCTCCCTCTAGAGAAATAAATTACAAGACACGCATGGAGAAAAAGTTCACGTCTCCCAAACTATAACGTAAGCACTTACTTTTGAGGGTTTTTCTTTCAGCTTGTAGAACAGGACTACATGTTAATAGATCCTGGATAAAAAAAACTGTTAAATGATCAAATAGAAGGCTCTTACCTAACATGCTGCTGAATAGGTTTCTAAAATATCACTGCCAGATTTATATAAAGAGTTCATTAGTGAGCATGCTTATAGGAGTACTCTTTTAAGAATTCTTAATACTTCAAGAATACTTATAAAAATAGGAGCTGTGCACCTTTGGGTAAGTTACTTAACTTCTCTGTGTCTCAGTTTCTGCCACTGAAGGTTAAGTGAGAAAATCCACTGAGTCCATATGACCCTGACCAGCCATCACTCACTTCTGTACCATCATCACTCATGCACTAATACTGTATTGAACCCTAGTATTCACACATCAGTTGCTCAGGGACTGGGATACGGACTGCAAGGGGAGAAGAGGAAGAATCCTCTGGCTTTCCTAGCGAGCCCAGACTTTGAATGTCACCTTTCACAGCCGCAATTTTTCTGCTCTCAGAACACTGGAAATTTCCCCCCCACCCTGGTCCGCCTATTGCTGCTTTCCTCCTCATGGAAGTGGGGCTGTGTTCCATCAAGTGATCAGACCAGTTGTAGCCAAGAAAAATGGAGGGGTCTCCGAAGAAGAGAAACAAGGACACTCACAGAAGCAGCAAGAAGGATATAGCTGTTAGACTGGAAAGCCTTCTAGCGACTGGACCTTAAGTAAATGCCAGGGGAGCAGGGACCCCCCCACTTCCCCATCAGCCTCTGCACTGCCCCCCTTCTCCCACCCCCCCGCCATGGCCAACCTTTGCCCTGCAAGACCAGTGCAGAGATCCTCAGCCCGAGATGTCAGTCAGCAGAAGGCAAAGCAGGCTCACGCAGAAGACAGCTGAGAGGAAGAAAAGACATTTGGCCCAAGGCACTGGCCTGGCTCCAACGTTGAGTGACTGTCCCATCTCCCAGTCAGGAGGGCCTGGTAAGCAAAGCAGGCCTCCTGCCTGGATGCAATTAGCTATCAACACGCTCCTGGAATCTGCATGCAAATGTACCCACAATGCAACCTTAGTTATTTTCCAAAGCCATAATTTTGTCTTTTAAAAAACCTCATGCAGGGATAGAAATATCTGAGACAAGGTGGCCTCTGCTGACCACCAGGTCACCACAGAGGTTCCTGGTCACAGACCACTATCCATTAATCACCCTGACAGGAGCAATTACAAAGCGGACGTTCTACAAAGGGAATGTCGCATTTCCCTGCTACAAGTGAACTGATGAGGGAATGGATAATTGGAAGCATTTCTGGAAAAACAAATACTATAATCCCCTGTTCCCTTTAATTATAAATATAAGCAGGTATGTATTTCCTCCATTCATTCAATAAATATTTATAAGACATGGTATAGTAGGGGAGAAACATTTAAACAATAAGCACTTAGGAATAAGAGTACTAGAGAAACATTGAAGCATACGCATTTAAGAGAAAAACATTAAAAAACAAATTCAAGACTTGTGTTCTGCTTCCAAGTGGCTTGCAGCTAATTGGGAAGATGCATTATGTGCAAGCGAAAAGATAAATGGCAATCCTAACCCACATGTGATGAACGTTCAGTGACTGGTTTACAACCAGCCGTGGTCCATGAGCGTGGAGGAACGGGATGTCCCTGAAGACCACAGGGGTTTCGGGAAGGGGCTGGGACATCAGGGCTTTGCAAGACTTGAGTGACAGAGGGAAGAGGAAATTCCATGTAGAAAGGAGTGAAATTTATTAGGAGAGTCGCCTGGTTTTAGAGAAGAAATTTCTCAGGGAATTGTGAGAAGTAACGTGAATTAGGCAGGTTGGAATATATCGCAAACGGGCTGAATCTCCAACAGTGTGTCAGATTATGCTCTGTCGTCTGCTAATAAGAGAGATTGGTTCTGAGTGACCTGAATAAAAAGGAAAACCAGACTATTTATTGGGGGACGTCAGGATTTCTTACAATGGGGTAGACATGCATAGCCAAGGCTCAGGACCAGCAGAACCACTGCCTGGCAACCTCAGCATTGAGACTTACCCTTGATGGGACCAGTTTCCATACATCTGAACTCAATGTCTCTCCATTTCAGATTTCAGATTCCTTGGAAATGGGATTTGTCTGTACACGTTGGGTCAGAAGCCCACATTCTTGTGCCAACAGCTGTGACTAAGGGGGCAGTGCCAGTGGCCCTTCTAAATATCAGGACAGTTCCTGGAGAAGGGGGTCAGGTCATGCTCCCGGCAACCAGCGAGAAGAGTTGATTATCAGAAAGTGTGTACTAGGTACCAAGCACTTTGCTACATAGGGCATCACCTAACTATGAAACGAAGTGCATTTTCCATGAACTGGGAAATCGTGAAGATGCACAGCAGAGAAGGAACAAAATACAAATACGGCTTTGAGAAGAACATTCTATCATTGAAGTGCACTTTGGATTTAGAGGGAGAGCTGACTAGAGGTCTGAGATGCATACGACAGTGATTCCCAACACACTCCAGAGGGTATGTCGAAGCCATGTCATCCTAGGCCCCACACTTTGTAATTCTCACGGCATGGATCGAGGATGGGGCCCTGGAAATGGTGTTTGAGGTAAGGGGGAGTTCATGAGCATACTTGGGAGCCAGGGATCCTGCCCACAAGCATTGTGAAAGCAAGCAGCAGTCAGAGGAAACGGGGCAGCATTCAAAAAGGGCTCTGTGGCTTCAGGAGTCTATCAGAATCTGGTAGATGGTGATGAAGGAGAGGTTGAGGTGAACCCAACAATCTAAAACTCAGGGAAGAGGACAGTACTATTAAACTGAATTTAAGAAGCAAATAGGGACGTTGGACCAAACAGATAAGGATTCTGCCTTCATGTCCTGGCAGGACATCAGAGCAGACACAGTAGGGAGGCATTGGGGCCCACGTGAGATAAGTGGGTTATCTTCCTGGAGGTTATGACTCATACATGGGTAATAATGTATGAACGCAATCTATCCAAAATGAAATTAAAATATTAAGATAATAATGAAATCTAAACAGCATTTCAGTGATGCAACTGGATTCAGATTTAACTAACCGTACTAGGTGCTTTCATGAATATTATTTTATTTAACCTTCACAATTACCCTGTCATGGAACTGAGCCTCAAAGCTCTAAATTATGTAAATTGTTTGAGGTAATGTACCCGTGGGGATGGAGAAGTGAGAATCTGGACCCCGATTTTTGGGTTTCTGGGTTCTTTCCATGACATCAAGGTAGCCCTCCCCTCAAGGAAGAAACAAACAAAATTATCTATCCAGACAACAGTAATTAGGAGAAAAACTGATGTCATTGGCCCTGTGAAATGTAGATATCTATCTTTTTAATATCCACATGGATAACTGTTCTTCTTAAAACTTGAAAGTCCACGTGAACTAGAAAGCTCAGGGCACAGTCACTGAGCTGCCATGGAGGGAGTGCTTTTAATTCTTCTGCCATTGCTCCGTGGCCTGTGTGCAATTTGCTTCAAAGTCTTTTTTTTTTTTTAAGTATTATTTTTTCTTAATGGAAGTAGAGTGGATATATAATATAATGTTAGTTTCGGGTGTAACCCATAGTGATTCGACAATTATATATAACTTATGAAAGGCTCACCACAGTACGTGTAGTTAGCATCTGTCGGTTCAAGGTCTTTTACTTGGGGCTCTGCTCATTAAAACGCAGTTCCTTTCCTTTTTCCTACTTTAATAATTCCACAGTGACACCTGCTGGGGAGAAAGAACGGCTCAGCTCTGGGGTCTCCCCACAGAAGAGCTCCATGGGGCTGCGGAGGGCGCTGTGCACCGTGTGGAGCAATGGGCTGCTGGTTCTCTCCTCGCCAGGCGCCAGGCGTCCTTAGCCGCAGAGCTGGCTGTGTCCCACATGAGAGCGCAGCTCTTCCAGGATTAATGCCCAGACTCTGGTTCCCCAGGTCCCCAAGCACCAAGACCGCCAAGGAACTGGCAAGTGAGAGGGAGGACATCTATGTTCTATTCTAGATCCCCTCTGCTTCTGCTTGTACCCCTGAGTTCTGCCCCAGCACCCAGCCCTCCCCACCACTGTTTGTTTCTCCGTGGATCTCCGTGATACTGTTACTTAATAACAAAGCAAAATTCAGGAAAAAAAGTCCCCTGGCGTAACTGAGGAGACGCCTTCCCCAGAAAGTGCCAAAATGTTTTAGAAATAGAGGCAGACAACAGAATTGTGGCGTATTTCACTAGGCAGGATAGTAATTTATGTAATGTATTTTTAACTGTGAGAAGTGATGGGGGAAACCACTTAAATATAATGTGAATTGAAGATTTGTCAGTTATGTAGTTCATGCGGTGGCAGATCTGGAAAATGTTATAAAAATTGAAGGATTACCAACAGAGAATGCCTAAAATCGGAGCTCCTATTTGAGTTCTGACTCCCCCTATCGCTGGGAATTTTCTGCTTTCTGGGAATAGTTTGCTTTCTGTGAAAGGAATTGCAGTTATATGCTGTCTGTCAAATGTTCTTTTTTTAAATCGCCTTTCTTCATTCTTGTTTTTATCCCTTAGCTCTCTGTCTCGGCCTGTCTGATGCTGAGACGGCCCGACACTAACTCAGTGCCCTGTTATCTCTGCGCCCCAACTTCACTGAACTGACCCCCACACACTCCCCTATTTACTTTGGGTTCTGTCCTGTTTTAGGTGGGTGGGCCCTTTGGAACTCAAGGGGGGCATGCATCCCAATCCCAGAAGAGTTCATTGGAATACAGTCTTTCATTTCCCCTCCAAATACGTGCCCCAGGTATGGAGGCCGCAACAATCAGCATATACAGCCATCTTAAGCTGTGGGGAGCTCACACTTAGGCACACACCTCCTTCCAAAGTTATCCAAAGATACAGCTCTATCTCGGGGCCCTCCCCGCCTGCCCCCCAGCCTTGAGACATGCTCAAAAAAGCCCTTTGGAAAGTTCTTGGCTTTTCAACGTAGACTTCTTTATAGATGAAATGAGCCCTCTAGTGGCGATTTTTTGAGTTACAGCCTGTCTTTTTAGGACTGACCGTGCTGGTTCAGAATGTTTCTTCTTTCTTCTAGAGAGGCACCAGAGCCAGTTCTAGGGATGAACTGACATAAATCTTGCTCCTTGTGACTGCTTTTCCCCCAGCACAACTCTACTTTCCTTTCCCCAGTCTGTTCATCCCTGAGAATCTTTCTTTTGTCTATTATAATCTGGATATTTCAGGGTCACCGACTGGCTCCCAGAGGATCAGTCTCACTAAAGCTCGCCAAACTGTGGCCACAAGGACCCTCAGCCCCACGTTCCTGTTGTAGAATTGCTGGCCTCAGAAGTTGCATGCTGAGAATAATAGCACCACACGGGCAATCTGTCAGTGGACTAACCAATCCCTGGCTCTGAAAAGAGACAGACTCAGACATGGGCTTCCTCACAGAGGATGGGAGTCACAGTTTGGCCACAAATTACAGCCACACGAGTTTCATGGTGTTCCGGTATTTTGAAAAGTCATGTAGTCTGCCATGTCAGTCACAACTAACACCTGCATTTCTGCCTTTAGGGTTCTCCAAACAAACTGAAAAGACCCCTTTTGATGGTTTAGGACAGGGTGCTAGCAAGTGGTGAAGCCCTTCATGAGGGGTATGATGCGAAGTTGCTAAACGCAGAGAAATCAGAAATCAGTGCTAACTCAGATGTGCGCTGCAGTGGTTGTAAATTGCTCTGTCTCCTTCCAGTCTAAGTGTTTAAATCAACAGAGAAAATCCACACAGCCTTTTAAACAGCTTTGATGTTCTCTTGAAATCCTAATCAGTCAGAAAATGGTATGTATTTAGCACCCGCTGTTTATGCCCTATGAAACACACATAGTGACAAGAGCAAAAAGAATATCCTAGTGACCAAAGTATTCATGGTCAGGTGGGAAAGAGAGCAAAGCAAACAGAAACATAAAAACACAAGCACCATTACTACCGGTTACTCGGTGCTGTACATGGGGTATTACTAATAAATGCCTGGGATGACTGGGTGACTCAGTCAGTTAAGCATCTACTTTCGGCTCAGATCATGATCCCAGGGTCCTGGGATTGAGTCCTGCATTGAGCTCCCTGCTCAGCGGGGAGCCTGTTCTCCCTCTGCTTGGTGATCTTTCTCTTTCTCTCTCTGATAAGTAAATATAATCTTTAAAAAAAGAAAAAACTAACTAATAATGAATGGCTGTTGTACTACCTTCAAGAAAATAGTGGGTTCTTACTAGCTCTTGATTTTTCTCTTCCCTCCATTGTTCACATCCACAACGTAGCTCAAATTCATCCTCTCACAGCCCTTCCTCTGCCCATGGTTGGTTTTTGTCTCACGATCTGTACACCTAAACAGGTGCAAGACCCCCGTGGGTTGGGATCTCTTATGGTCATGTTGCCCAGGTACGATCATCCATTCTCCATCAAGCCCAGACCAGCTTCTAAAATGTGCATCTGCCTCATCCTGCTTTAAAGACGTCATTGACTTCCTGCTGACCTCTACCACAGTTTCCAAAGTGTTTTCAGGATTTTGGTCCCTTGAGATGTTACTACTGACCAATGAGAAGGGGTAATACACTTGGGGAATGGCAATGTGCACTATGGATTACCAAGTGGGGCAGAGGGGAAAGTACGTGGGAATTTCCACCCCGGGAGTCCTCTAGAAAACCTTCCCTTCCTTCACCTGCAGCTGAATGAAGCCCCTCACCCCTTCCCCGCACAGCCTTGATATGTCAGACACCCTTACCACATGGCTTAATGCTACTACCGTTATGTGCTTTTATACCTTGTTAAATAGGAGTCCTTGAGAGAAAGATCCAGGTCCAACCACGGCTGTCGTCCACTGTACCAGGCAGTGGAACTAAGGAAAAAAATGTCTTGAACTAAGAAAGTTAAACCCCAAGTTCAAACGATAGCCGTCAGAAGTGATAACTGAGCTTCATAGTTTTCTGTTTGAAACTTAAGACCTACAAAACCTAAACCACACAAGGGAAATGTAAACACAATGCCACGTATGGAGGCAGAATTGGATAATTAGGTTTATCACGCTACAGAAGATAAGACTTGGTGAATTTGTGAAAGGTGGCTTGAAAATATTAATCAGCATTTTGTATTAATATTAATTTCACTTTGAAGTGAAATATAGCCCACGAGCCCTTGAAACTCTACAGGGAATTTCTTCCTACTGAAATATAAAGAGCTGGAACAAGGCATCTTGTTCATTTTTCACTTGATTTTGCTCTGATAGGATGAAGGTGTAGGTTAAGGCAGAGGACAGTCTCCTACCTTACACATATTTGGTACAAAAAAGAAAGAGAATAACACTGGGGACAAGGTCAGTTTTATGGTGAGTGACAGATGCAGTCAGACCTGGTCCCACACTTGGACCCAGGCTTGGATTAATGCTCGGCTCTTGAAATTCTTTTTTTTTTTTTTTAATTTTATTTATTTATTTGACAGAGAGAGAGAGAGAGAGATCATAAGTAGGCAGAGAGGCAGGCAGAGAGAGGGAGGGCAGCAGGCTCCCTGCCGAACAGAGAGCCTGATGCAGGCTTAATCCCAGGACCCTGAGACCAAGACCCAAGTTGAAGGCAGAGGCTTAACCCTCGGAGCCTCCCAGGCATCCGCTCTTGAAATTCTTAATAATTTTTCAACAAGGAGCTCCTCTTTTCCTTTCGCCCTGGGGCCCGCAGATTATGTAGCAAGTCCTGAGTGGGGAGCTCTCAGAAGCCACCTGGTGCCTCCTTCAGTTGACAGCTTCCCTGGAAGTCCCCTGCCCAGACAGTCTATAATCAGCCTGCATCCTTGGGTTTCTAGAAAGCATGAGAGTGCAGCTAGAACCAAATCCACAGGAGACACTGACAGCCCATCAGCCCCCCTTCTCCTGCCCCGTCAAGTGTGCAGTGAACCCAGTTGCTCTGTCACTGCTCATCATGGGTCTTTTGCTTCAGCCTCTGCCACGGCCTCAGAAATCACATCCCACAGCGGGGACTGGTGGTCCGTTAAGGTGACATTATAGTGGCTCCAGAGTCCAACAAAGCCATCTCACAGTATCACTACAGAAAAAAATTCTACCAGACCTGCACTGGCCGTCAGGGATAAGAGTCCTCGCATTTTCAAGAGCAGAATCTCCCCTTGATTCACAGCAGCAAAGTCAACACTATACTACTTGCATTTTTCTGTTCTCTAATTCCAGTTAAGAACAAATCATTTCTCCTACTTGTCTTAATGAGCAACTTTATAATTCTTGACATTTTTGGAATTACGACCCCTTAAATTGGAAAAAAAAGAATCCACAAACTTCACCTTCTTATGCCGATCATTTGTTTTTAAAACTGAATTGGGTTGGAACTAATGTCCTAAGAATTCTCTATTTTGTATGAAAAAATTAGAAGCACCACAGGGTATCATAGAACTTGGAATGGAAACTACCTATGAAGACAATTAACAGTGGAGGGAGGTAGCGCAGTAACACAGAGCTCTCATCTGTGGCTGGCATTCATGTGCAGGGCAGGCAACATATTTCAACTAGATAGCAAGGCGATGCTGGGTTTATGTGCTGCACTCGAGAGAGGTCCTCTGGCTTTAATCTGAGCATGAAATTAAGTACATTTATAATAGGAAACTGGATCTGAGAAGCTTGGAATAGCCATCATCCATCAGGATTCCTCAGTATAAAGCCAAGGACTGCACACCGTCTATCAGAGGCCGAACCTGGGATGATTGACAGCTGAGTTTGTGTGGTGCAGAGGACCAGGCTGATAGAAATGGGGTTCTCTTCCTGTGTCCTACTCTAAATAGCCATGACTTCCAGGAAGTCCCTTCTCAGATCTGGGATGAAGGTCCTCCTCTCTGACAGGAGGGTGTGAACATGAGACCAGCACTGTCAAGGAACACAGCCTCACATTGTGAGGGAGTGCCTCTGAACCCTTGGCTTTGTCCTTGCTATTTATAGGACCTTAGTTAAGTTATGTAACCTCTCTAACCTTCCTTTTACTTCTCTGGAAAATAGAAAGGCAAAATCATAGCACTTATCAGACTTTTGTAAAGATTAAATTAGATCATAATAGTGCTTAGCCCAGTGTCTGACACATATTAAGCACACAACTTTTAGCATAAAGAGCTACAACTACGCATGTATTAGAATGGCCCACATCCAGAAAACTGACAGCACCAAATGCTAGAGAAGATTAGAGGAACAGGAACTCTCAGTCATTGCTGGTGGTTCAGCAATGCGGAAAACAGTCCAGCCACCGTGGGAGACATCTGGGACAGTTTGGAGAAGTTTCTTGCAAAACTGGACACACTTTTAGCATATCGTGCTCCTTGGTATTTACCCAAAGGAGTTGAAAACTTATGTCCACGCAAAAACCTGCCCCCGGATGTTTATAGCAACTTTTCTGGTAATTGCCAGAACTTGGACCCAACAAAGATATCCTTCAGTAGGTGACAGGATAAAACACACACACACACACACACACACACACACTGTGGAACATCCACATAACAGAATAATACTCAGTGCTAAAAAGAAACTAACTATGGAGTTGCGAGACAAACTTACATGGAGGAAACTTGCGTGCGACTAAGTGAAAGCAGCCATTCTGAAACAGCTATATATTGTATGCTTCCCACAATATAACATCCTGCTCTAATTTTTCAAAGATTTGTTTATTTGAGAGAGAGAGAAATTGTGCCTGAGCAGGGGGAGGGGCAGAGGGCAAGAGAGAGACAGAATCTTCAAGCAGCCTCCCTGCTGAGTGCAGAGCCTGCCACGGGGCTCTGTACGTGGACTCCGAGATCGTGACCTGAGCCAAAACCAAGAGTCAGATGACACTCAGCAGCCCGAGCTACCCAGGCGCCCCTCACAGTATGACATCCTGGACAAAGCAAAACTACGGAGACAGGGAAAATTTCAGTAGCTGTCAAGGATAAAGAGGGAAGAAGAAGTGCATGGGCGGGGCACAGAGCAATTTTAGGACAGTGAACTAGTTTGTATGATGCTACAGGGCGGACACATACCAGCTGTTTGTCCAAAGCCACTGGATACAGACTAGTAAGAGTGAACCCTGTGTGAACCAGGACCCTGGTGATAATGACATGACAGTGGAGGTTCGTCAACTGCAACAAACGTTCCACTCTGGTGGGGGATGCTGATAAGGGAGAGGCTGTGCATACGTGTGTGCATGTGTGGTGGGTGGGAAAACGATATGGGAATCGTTTATGGGAAATCTCTATGGGAAATATTTATGGGAAATTGTATATGGGAAATCTCTGCATTTCCAGCTTAATGTTGCTATGAACCTCAACTGCTCTAAAAAATAAATCTATTAAAAAATGTTTAGCTATGGCTATTTGTATCAGTGACCCTTTCTAACTTCAGATTCTGATGGTATATGGAGACAGTACATATTTGTTGAATGAAGCAAATGTTTACCCAGCATTTGTGTTATCCTGGCCTCTGGTGGTGAATTTGCAGAGATGTCATAACTCTCACTATTGCATTTAACATTTCCATAGCACTTTTCCCGGATTTTGGTTTTCCCTGAGCTGTTACAATTATTACACCTTTCCCATCCCCCACCCCCCCAAAATTGCTTTGTGTGCAGCTGATTACTATTATTATCCTGAATTTCCAAAGAAGGAAACAGGCACAATGGGTCCTCATCTAGGAGGTGTTATTTAGGCATAAATAACACTTCGGTGAAACAGGTGAGGCACAATTTGCATCTTGGCATTAAATTAGAAATAGACCCCAGGAATACTTTGTTCCTGAAATAACCACCACCAAGTGGAAAAGCCAGAGTGATTAAATAATGTTCCTTGGGTTTTATAATAACTTAGTAATACATCCAGAGTTCAAGGCACCTGCTCATAGATTGGATGGCTCTGGACCCGCCAGGACCCCGAGCCTCTTTTGCTGGGTGAACGGAGTGTCAAGGCAGTCAGGGGACTGAGCATCAGGACTAGATCCTCTAACTCTTTACTGTTGTAGCCATTTAAAGCAAGTCCTTGAGCCTTCATCAGGGTTTTTTTCAGGGGGGGATGGGGTTGTCTTTTAATTTGTGGAGTAGTCTGATTTTTCCACCTCCCAGGGATAAGGAGAAAAAAAAAATATATGTGGCACATGTAGATAAAAAGACAACTCTTAAGATGGTGACTGGATCAGAGCTTCTTTCTTTGTCATGCATAGAGCTCATAGATGGATAATCCTTCAGCCTTAATGTTAGGGCCTAGGCAAAGTGGGGTCAGGTGTTGACTCAGCGGTGGCTACAAACAGCCACAGTGCTACCAGAGATGCATTTAGACCTGTATACGTCATGGTGATCACAAGTCATAGGGCAAGAAAATTAAAAATGCAAGCCCGGGGTGCCTGGGTGGCTCAGTGGGTTAAAGCCTCTGCATTCGGCTCAGGTCATGATCTCAGGGTCCTGGGATCGAGCCCCGCACCAGGCTCTCTGCTCAGCAGGGAGCCTGCTTCCCCCCCCCCCGGCTCTGCCTGCCTCTCTGCCTACTTGTGATCTCTGTATGTCAAATAAATAAATAAAATATTAAAAAAATAAAAATAAAAATGCAAGCCCTATCAAGGATTTGAGGCATTGAATTCTTGCTCAGTGCACATATATACCGTTCAACTACAAGTCTACTAAATTGTTAATGGAAGGCTAGCTAGGTTCCTTTGCCTACTCAGGCCCTGATCACAAAAATGGAAGAAGTTATATGTCATTGACTTAGCAGACCTCACTTTAATTAATGTCACCCTCACCAGTAATGGGACAGATTAGTATCCTGTGTTTCGTAATGCTCTGAGGAGGGTACATCATCTCTGCAGTATTCTTTCCGAAAATCTATAGCTCCGATCTGTCAAAACATCAGACAAAACCAAAATGAGAGGGCGCCCGGGTGGCTCAGTGGGTTAAGCCTCTGCCTTTGGCTTGGGTCGTGATCTCAGGGTCCTGGGATGGAGCCCCGCATCGGGCTCTCTGATCGGCAGGGAGCCTGCTTCCTCCTCTCTCTCTCTCTCTCTTTGCCTACTTGTGATCTCTGTCTGTCAAACAAATAAATAAGATCTTTAAAAAAAAATGAGAGACATCTGACAAAGTGCCTGACAGGTACTCTCCAAAAGTGCCAAGGTCATGAAAGACAAGGAAAAACTGAGGAAAGGTCGCAGACTGGAGGAGGCTAAGGAGACAGTGTGACCAAATCCAACTAGGAGTACTAGTTCAGACCCAGGACAGAAAAATGCTGGCAGAGGGAAGACTGGCAAGACTCATAAAAAGTACATAGTTTTAGTGCTATCATACCAAGGTTGACTTCTTAAAAGTTGTACTGTGGTTTCATGAGATATTAACATAAGAGGAAGCAGGTGAGGGTGTGTGCGGGAGTTCTATATCTTCCCAATTGCTCTGTACGTTTAAATTTATATCCAATTGAAACTTTTTTTTTTTAAGCATGGTGCTTGATTGTCCAGCCCCCATGCACAATTCCAGGGAGATGCCCAAGCCAGGACTGAATGTAGCGAGGGAGAGAAATGACAGCTAAACGGTTTAAATTGATGCACGTGGTCAAAACTAACATGGCTGTTATTTCTACGAAAAGTATGCCCATAATTGATTGATACTAGACTGTGAATGAATAACAGAATTAGTCTGATGAGATCCTACCAGCAACTCTCTGATCCCTAACCCACCACTCGTCCTCCAACCTTCCACCTGCCTGAGAAAGAGGAGCTCCTCTGTGAAAGCATCCCGTGTTCCAATTTGGGTGTCAACCATTGCAAAGGCACCAGACCTTCTTACATTGTTCTCGTGAAGTACGCCGTTAGGGGCTCAGAATAATAAAGACCGCTGTCATAATTAAGCTCTGGGATGTATTTCAAAGACTCACAGACATTCAAAAGGAGAAGGACCCAGCAGGTCATCCAAGCCCATCTTCCTGCCAGTGCAGGATGGCTGTGTGCAATTTGGCAGATCTGTTCTCAGGCTATACAAATTCTGAACTATTCAAAAAATTCCCACGTTGTATAAATTATGATAAAAAGTTTACTTTATTCCTGGGTGATTCTTGAGGGTAGGGAGGAAAAAAAGTAAGTCATGAATAGCTTCCTAAAAACAATTACTGTTCTATTCAGAAAATACTTTCCAAGGTGAAGATGTGGTTATTTTCTGTTCAATGTGACAGTCTATGCTTATTGTTATGCAAGAGTAGCCTCTCTGCATCTGATAATTCAGAATTAAGCACTGACCCCAGCTGTCCCTCAAATGATGATATAAATGTGGTTTGCAATAGTTCCAGCTTCTTTGGGCTTATATTTAAGTGCGGACTTGAACACAGTTGTATACGATCCTGTCTTTGGTTCTGATCTCCTTGTCCCAGCGTCTGCATTCCTTGAGAATGAATTCTAGAAAGAAACCCTCTAAAGACCTTCTACACCTCATCAAGGTGGGGGACGTCTTTTCCAATCAGAATCGTGAATTGACTGTGATAGACTTTCTGACTTATAAATCCAGTAGAAAAAGTAAACAACAACAATAATAATAAAAGAAGGAAGTATTTTCAATGCAGGGGCTTGGAAGATTGAAGAGAATCACTGAGATGGAAGTGTTAATTCATAGTCCATTAATACAGCCTCAAAATACGTTTTGATTATGTACAAAGTGGAAAGCTGGCAAAATAAAGGGCGTAGGTAGATACGGTCCAGTGAGAAATGTGACCACTGTATCCATCAAGAACAGATGTCTGTCTGTCATTCTTCCATGCTGAGCATAGGGAAATTGGCGCATTCCAACATGAAGTGTGCCAAGATTTTCCATTTTTCTCATTCTCTACTTAGTAAATACAATTCACCTTTGTGTATTATAAGAAAATGTAGGTCTGTGTCCTATGAAATAAAAGGAGCATTGTATCAAAAACTATCCTAGTCCTTCTTTACAAGCACCATATTGGCTGGGCACATCATGTCTAGAAGTCACGGCAGAAACGCATGTTTAGAAGCATATTCAAAGAACCAGAAGTTCTATATTTGAAACCCTTCTTCACTCTTCTTTTAACATGACTGCATGGAAAATGTGTACAGATAGGATAAGTGGTTTGTGTTGATAAGTGGTTTGTGTTCCAAAAATTCATTTGTGGATTGGTTAAAACTTAGAATGTACTTTCCCAAAGATCCAGTGTTATAAACAATAGCTTACTTCCCAGGAAAGCTCACAAAAGATCTTGATCTCATTATTAGAACTAGTATCCTGGCCTTGACCAACTCTATATACAGAAATGCTCAAAACCTAAGTGTTGAACACACCATTATTTCACACACCATTGGGGATTAATGCCAGTACTCCAGCGCTTTTGAATCCAGAGTTCCTAGGCTATAGGGTATGATTGGTCATTTGTATGAAATGGTGTTAAAAAATTGATTGTTCATTAAGTCTGAGGATTGTGATGTTAAAACTAATGGGTAGAGCATCCGACACATGAAATTAGCAAGAGCTGTAAGATACCTACATCATAATACAACGAAGGGGGGTGCAGATTAGAAATAAAATATTCTGTTAGATATAAACGCTTATGTGGAACTGGGTGACTAGCAAATCCTCAACTGCTACAGCTTTCTTGAGTCCCTCAATGGTAGACAAGCAATATGAACATACCTCCTATCACCCGTCAGCTGTTACTCATACAAGTAAACTGGACATTGACCTACTAGACAAGAAAACTGCCTCTAAGTTTTCCTTTCCTGTTTTGGTTGGTTCTCTGGGTCACCCAAATAGGGACACTCTCAGTCTAGCTTAAGTGGAGGAGGGGAGTGTTCAAGCAAAATGCATGGTGCAAAAAGGGAAAGTCTTACCAAAAAAGCCAAGACTAGGACACATAACGAGCTAGGCTGCCTGGAGCCTGGAGCAGGATGGCAGGAGGCTCAGAGGGTCACAGCAGTAAAAGCCTCTGGATCTCATGGAAACCAACTGGTAATTTTTTTTTTAAGATTTTATTTAATCATTTGAGAGAGAGACAGAGCATACGCAGAGGGAGAGGGAGAAGCAGAAGCAGACTCCCCGCTGAGCAAGGAGCCAGAGATCACGACCAGAACCGAAGGCAGACGCTTAACCATCTGAGCCACACAGGCGCCCCAGAAATTCTCTGGTATTAATGAAACTCCTCTATGCTCTCCATGGATGGCTTTCTGACCTGCTGGCAAAAATCTTCATGTGCTTTCTGATGGTCTCTGTCCCCCTAAGCCTTCTGACTGAGCATGGCCCATCACTGTCTCTACTGTTCCCATTAAGAACTGTTCAGTGGAGCCTGGGTGGCTCAGTCAGTTAAGTGTCTGCCTTTGGCTCAGGTCATGAGCCCAGGGTCTTGGGATTGAGTCCTGCATCGGGCTCCCTGCTCAGTGGGGAGTCTGCTTCTCCCACTACCCTTCCCCCCTGCTTGTGAGCTCTTTCTCTCTCAAATTAAAAATAAAAAATCTCAAACAAAACAACTGTTCATGTATCCTCCAGGCTTCTCCCTCTACTTCTTCCAAACACCTTTTGATATGTCCCAGTATAAATTACTGGGAAGGCAGCAGTTGGGACATTATAGAAAAAGAAAGAGGGAGGGAAGAGAAAGAAGAATCCAACTGATGGACTTTTTTGCCCTAGGCTACAGGTCATGTGTCCTGAGCAGCTAGATAGGCTCTGGACTGGCTGTCCTTGGGCCAGGAGCCCCACCTTGACACAATTAGCTGTTCTGGTCCTGTGGCATAAACCAGGGACCTGCTTCCTAGAAAGTAAAACAGGAGCCAGCTCTGTGACATTATTAGCACCTTTTTTATGAAGTGTATTTCAACAAAGTGCTCCAAGTAAATAAGAAATTCTTAATCCAGTGATGCTCAGTGTAGGTGAAGGAACTAGCACTACCTGGTGAGAAACTTCAGCTACCCCACAACCTCAGCCCTGCACTTCAACTTCTCCTGCTGGGAACTGAAGGAATAACCTGCTAATTAGTATACATTAAAAGAGAAAAGAATCCAGTATATTTGTTAAATTCTGCTCTGTCCTAACTCTTTAAAGGAATGCCTTTCATTTTTCTAAACAACCATAAATGAGCCACAAAATATTTGTTTAATATAAAGCGTTATATGCTGCCGCAGTTTCTCCTAAGTGATCAGTAAAAGTGACCTTGTTCCAGGCCAATATTTCATAACAGCTTGATCCATTCATTCATTCAGCCATTGTTTATTATTTTATTTTTTTTAATATTTTATTTCTTTGACAGACAGAGATCACAGGCAGGCAGAGAGGCAGGCAGAGAGGAGAGGGGGAAGCAGGCTCCCTGCTGAGCAGAGAGCCCGACGCAGGGCTCGATCCCAGGACCCTGGGATCATGACCTGAGCCGAAGGCAGAGGCTTTAACCCACTGAGCCACCCAGGTGCCCCATTGTTTATGATTTATTGAGTACTGTGGACACTGTGTCAGGGAGAAGTTAGCAACACTCCTTACCTTGGTGATCACTCGTAGAATTAACAACCATGACCAACAGGTCACCTTGAGCCAGAACCAGGAGGGATGTCAAAATCATGACATTTTCCTAATGACTTTTTATTGCATAGATAATATGTGACAATCTGAGAAATGAGTCTACTGCCTTGTTTTTCCAGCTCTCTCAATGACTATGTATATTTCACAGGTAGAAAAAAAGAAGTAACGCCTTTCCTAATATATCAGCCATGAGTAGAAGCAGCGTCCTCATCCCCAAATTCCCGTTAAAAACTAGCAATTCTATTGGTCTGTTCCACCAAGAATAACTCTATTCCATGTGGCCTGAGGCAAATGTGACCCTCTCTGATCATTCCTAGGGTAAGCATTTTGATTTCTCTGGTTAACAGCTGCGTGGAGCCTTATCTCTTAACCAAGTCACATTCCAAAACATATTTTTTCTCTCTAATCCTAAAACCACAACTCACTGTTATCCAGTGTACGTACTAGTCAAATCTTTTTGGAAGTTGCTTGTTTGTCTTTCTTGAATATTATGTGAAATATAAATGTTGTATGATAACGAAGGTGAGGCTTGAATCTGCTCTTCTAATACTGAACACTCGGCCGCACTTCCAAATCTTATCTGACGCTGCTTAGGCAGGGAAAAAATGGTTTCTTTTCAAGAAACAATCTTCCAAGATCAATGATGCACAAAGTACTTCGGTTCGAAAAGAAGAGAAGAGAGGAAAGCGAAGAAAAAAGCAGCTCAGGCTGGAGGGCCTTGAAGCTGGGGAATTTTTTGAAGTTGTTCACAAATGCGGTATCTACCCTTGACAGGTCATTTCATTCCATTTAGCACTTTTTATTCTCCATGTTTAGAAGCTCTTAGGCAAATGTAGAAGAGAGGAAAAGCTCACATATCTGCTAATACTGTATATCAGACTGACAGCCTAACTGAATTTCCCCCGTGGTGCAAGCAAGACACTGTTCCAAAAAGAAGTCACACAAAAGAAAGAAAAAAGGATCGTGGAGATCACGCCTTCACTTTTAATTTCAGAGAAGAAGACCTGAGGTTGATTTCTGTTTAGATCAGTTGTGTACCAGTTGGAACACGGGTGCCTAGCCCTGCAGTGCGGTAATATGATCTGTGCTTTAAATAGCTGCCAGATAGCCATGTGGTGGCTGGCAGCATGCTACGTCCGTGTTGCAATGAGAGCGATCTGTTTCAAAGTGAAGCCACATAACAAGGGGGCAAGTAAACCCGATGTGCAGGAGAGCCGTTTTTCATTATCTTGCTGTGTTTTCCTTTTATAGATATTTAAATGTATTCTCCATTTTAAAAGGGCACTAATTCAATTTGGACTTTTTTGGAGGGGTGGGGGTGGAGACGGGTTGGCCAACCACATATAGAAACCCACCCTAGTGATTTCTGAGCTCACTTCTCTTCTTTGGTGGTCTGTTTTCTCTAAAGGGAACATAATATTACAATGGTCACCCCTTCCCCTACGTTTTTCTGGCTCTCATCACACTCCCGGGAAATCTTATACAAGGAGAGGCAGTGACATGGGAGATGTTCATAAGGAGAATATATAGGAATAAGAGGAGGGAGGGGTCCTGGAAAAATTGCATCCACTGACCTTTGAAAAGTGAAGTTAAGAAATCCAGGATAAAAAATCAGAGTAATTCAAAACTATAATAACAACAATAGCAAGAGTAGATAACATTCATTCATTCATTTATAGATACATTTATTAAGCACCCACTCTGTGTCAGGCACTGTTCTAAACACCTTGCATAAACATTTTACTGTCCTTACTTTGTGGGTAAGGAGATTGAGGCATAGAGAAATCTATAATGCTCAAGATTGTGCTGCTTGTAGTAGAACTCGGATTCCAACCCCGGCCATCTTTCTCTGTCTCTCCAGAGCCCTCTTGCTTATCTGGAAAGTCTCCGTCCCTGCTACCCCAATTGGCCTTAAGTGGGAACTGTGCCAGAAGTCCAGCTGCAGACTGCACATTGCACTGGGGGCTTTGCCCAGTTACACTGTTTGGAGAAAAGTAAAGAGGCTCAGTGATATGCCTGAGGATACACAGGTAGTTTTAGACTCAGAATTCCACTGTCTTTCCTCTATCACATAGCTGGGTGTTTTTTCCAACACTGCGAGTGATAGCTTTCAATAATAAAACTAGGAAGCCATTTCTGCAAGGCAATATCTGCTTTCCATGTAGCAGCATTTCTATTTTGCCCCCACAGTGGCATAAGCCATTAAAGTGGCTTCAGACCCCTATTGCCTCACACTGGATCCTAGGTCACTGAGGTCACTGAGCACGTCACAGGGACCCTGACGTACTGTAACCATCCCATTAATGCTTGAAGCCCAAAGACAACACCAAAGGGAGTGGTCAGTGGAGGATTTTAAAACAGCTCACTGTGTGTGATCTGGTTTTTCATTCATGCAACTAATCCAACACATACCCATTCACAGAAATCTTTCTGTTTTTATTCAAATATGTTCAAAACCACTTTCCAACTGCTATTAGGGGGAAGCCAGTATTACAGAAAGAACATGGAGATTCAAAGACCTACAAAACAAGTCTCCAACCCTCACCAGCTAAGGAGTGTTGGGCAACTTACATGCCCCTTCTCTTGCCCTTCCTGCAACTCCCCAGGGGAATGACACCACAGACTACGTACGAAAAGCTACTGGCACACAGGAAGTGCTCAAAAATCATTGTTAATCTTGTCTTGATTTCCATTCAGTGAAAATTTAGAGAGCACCCTTTATTTTCCTAATGTGATCTTCAATTGCCCACAATTACGTAACTCATGATAACCCAGGTGGACGGTCCTTACTATTCCTCCTTTTTAAACTATGCCCACATAGACAACAGCAAAGTGACTCCAGAAACACAGACTGGGTTGGCATGCTTTTGAGCTGTGCTGGCTTGGCTGTAATGGAAAGAGTGGAGTAATCTTTGAAATATTTAAAGACACAAACAATGTTCAAGTATAATAGTAAGTAAAAGACAAAACTTTATTCAGTATGACCCTCTTCTGGCTACCTATTATAACTATATATACCACTTGACTCTAGTGGTGGAATTATGGGTGAAATGTGTGTTTTTCTTTCAGCTTATTTATACTTTCTGAATTATCTAATGAATATGTATTACTTTTGTAAAGGAAAACAGCTTGGAGAATTAAAAGATTTCTTTAACGACTTTTTTTTTTTTGTCCTATTGTGTCTGTGAATAGGCAGTATCCGACCTTGGAAACTATTTTTCTGAAAGCTTGATAAGTAGTGAAACTGTGGGCTTTGGGGTTCACCATTTTATGATTAAGACAGCAACATTATAAAACAACCAGGTTAATTTAGAAAATCTTGCTATCTCTAAAAAGTAATGTGCACAGGTAAAAGTATTGGAAATCATGAACTAGAATGATAATACTGTTGGTCAATCAAAAACAACAGTATCTACTAGTGTAAGATGTAGTCCCTCTTCCTGGGCTTGAGATGTTTTACTTCTTGTGCTAGTGGTCAGTCAGGCCAATTACAAGAGAGTAGAAAATCTTCTATACTCCCCTTAAAAAATAAACTCTTCTAATTTTACTACTGATGAATTAAGAAACAGAAGAATTTCTTAGAATCCAAACAGAGTCAATTTTAAAAATCTTCTGATCGTTTTATCAACCTTCCTTCATATAGTATACTTTTCCTTTTTATCTTAGGGTATTTTCCTAGATCAGAAATGGACAACCTAAAACAAATAATGTGTCATCTAGATCCAGGTTTCCAATGCAATACCCAGTATGTGTGTTGATTATTCTTAAAATAGGAGGCCAGAGGATTCCCATCATGCCAGTGGACGGCTTTCTGATAGCCAGCAGGATTCCTCTAGATTGGAATAAAACTAAGGCCATCAGATATAAACAAGAAATTTCCCTCTCTTGGGGCACCTGGGTAGGCTCAGTGGGTTAAGCCTCTGCCTTCGGCTCAGGTCATGATCCCAGGATCCTGGGATCAAGCCCCGCATCAGGCTCTCTGCTCAACGGGGAGCCTGTTTCCCCGTCTCCCTTTGCCTGCCTCTCTGCCTACTTGTGATGTCTCTCTGTCTGTCAAATAAATAAATAAAATATTTTTTTAAAAAAGAAAGAAATCTCCTTCTCAAATACTTATCTAGAGAAGCAAGTCAGGGAGCATCTAACTTCACTAGCGTGATAGAAACTTCCATATAGGCAGCAACATCCTGACATACTGATTCTGCTGTCATTTTCTATTCCTACATAAAATATTAACGGATTATCTTTCAACTGTGTTGACTCCCTTGGGTTTTATTCATATGCTTCACTGATAAGCAATGAAGAGTATTACATTTGACCTATACAAGGTGATTTGTTCAACTTTCCGTAACCCTGACACCTAACGTTGGAACTAGTATGTGGTAAATGTACAATAGGATTTTTGTTTGTGTTTGTGGGGTTGTTTTTGTTTGTTTGTTTTGTTTTGTTTTGTTTTTTGCCAAGTGTAATATAGTGAGTGTTTTCTCCATCCTGGGTGTCTTCAAGTACATGACCTCTTTTAAGGGACAGCAGGTACACTGTCCCTCCACACATAAATCAGCATGCCTCATGACCCCACTCTCGTCATGGTCCTTTCCCACATCATCACCCTCTCCTCTGGACAGAATGACCTGCAAAATAAGCAAACTGACTCTCATTTTCCCAGGTCTTAAGAATGCTTCTCCCAGACCTCACATTCCCTTCTTCCCAAGTCCACGACACTTCGGTCTCCTTGAAGACAGTCTTCTAGAAGCTACCCAACATGTGTTCTTCACATTCTCACCTCTCATCAGCTCCTCACAACAATCAGTTCCAACTTCTGTCCCCACCACTATGCCAACACTTCTGTCATCATGTCACAAACAACCTCCAAGCTTCCACAGCCAGAGGTCCCCTTTCTTTCCCTGTCTCAGCCATCTTCTCAGCAGCGTTGGCAACTATCCTGTCTGAAAACATCCCACCTCCTGCAGCCTTCCCCCACCACATTTCCTACCAATGCTTCTATGTCTCTTTCTGGCCTCTCTTCAGGCTCCACCTTCGATTCACTCTACAAATGTTCGGTTCTCCACTGCAAAGAGCTCTTTCTCTTGCTAGCCATCCTCCCTCGTCGTCTCATCTTTCCTGTGACTTTAAATGTGGTGACTCCCAAATGTGAGTCTCTAGCTCAGACTGTTCCTCTGAGCTTCTGACTGTCACATACTAGTCTTTCAGCTTGGATATTTCACAGGTACCTCAAACATTATGTCGTCAAAATGGACCACAGATTCCATTCCTTTCCTACTCACACCTATTCCCCCCCTCCCGACTTTCCTGTTCTAGACTTCTGCATCTCCCCATTTGCTTAGGTTAGAAATCCGAGAGTGATTTCTGACTTGTCCCTCTCCTCATCCCTTATCCGATCCACCAGCAAGTTCTTTCAATTTTCTGCTTCAAAACCTGCTCTACCATCTGCAAGGGGTCTAAATGATTGGGCCTTTCTTCTCCAACTTCATCATGGAACTCTGCCCTTCAATGCCCAGCCACACAAACCACCTTGCTGTTCTTAGAACATGTCAAGCTCTTTCCACACTCAGACCGTCTGTCACTAGTCCCCTTCCCTGAAAATTTTTCAGGGCACCATTCACCCTTTCTATCTTTTATGCACCTGAATACTTGGTGTTCTAATTCAGAATTCTCTTTGTAAGAACCTATGTGACGACAATTGTGGTTTTATGTCATTATGTCTTATGTATTTTTCCTTAGAGGACTTACCACAATTTCTAAATCATTGTGGGTTGTTTTTTTTTTTTTACTCATTTGCTTGTTGTCTATATTATTTCTCCGAATCCTAGCTTGAAGAATGAAAATACCGTGTCTATCTTGTTTAGTGGTATCACCCAACATGCAACACCATTTGTGACATGTAGTACGTACACAATTACTATTTGCTGAGTAAACTAGTAAATATTTTAGATGAATATACTGAGCCAAAGTAAGGTGGAATAACTTGTCAAATTATAAGTTTAAAATCCAGGATTGGATTGCGGGTCTTCAGATACCTTTCCCACCACCCCAGAGGATCCTTCCTACAAGTGACCCAAATAAGGAGTTCATGAAGCGGCCGGTTTGCTTAACCTTCTTCAGGAGGATTCAGAAAATGTATCAACAAGGCAACAAGGCATGTTGCTTTAGAAAGGAATTCTTTTATCTGGCGAAATTTAATACTATTGAATAAATATTAATTAATGGTTAGGTATCAGTTGTTATAAGATGTTCAAAGACAGAGTCATTGCCATTAGGCATGCATAGGGTCAGACATAACCCATCCACATGCATCATCACATATGCCCTGGATCTAAGGAAGAGAGGCTCTGATACCATTCACTGAGTCTCCCTGTATTCCTCACTCATCGCTGGGCTAGGCTTGCAATTACTCAGCAAGCCTTAAGAACTCAGTAATGCCCAAGACAGACAGATATTTGCAATATGCACATATGATAGAAATTTAGGCATTTATTATGTACAAACATATATACCTTATATGTACAAAATATTTTCATAAACACACATGGATTATGTATATATGTGTGTATATATTCAGACCTGTCTATTGACAAATATATATGTATTGTTATCCAAAACCATATATATACATGCATAAATTCCAACACATATAACTATAAGCACATATAGGTATGTGGGTATATGTTCACAACACACACACACACACACATACACAGAGGTTAACCCAAATTTCTGTTTTACGTTTCTCTAGGCATTTACATATACCCATAAAATTCTTGAGAAAAACAAAGGTCTTGCTTTTTGGGGGAGTGAAGACAATTTATCAATGCTGTGTATAGTGTCTATATAAGCCACACCAAAATATGAGGCAACAAGCATTCTTCTTTATATAACACTCTTTTTAAAGCTGTATTAATCAAATACCTATTTGTTTAGCTAGTTTTCAATGACAATCCAATCTGTAAGCACTGGTAAATTTTTTAACAGTGGCAGTCTCTTCTAGAATAAATGGAAAAAGAAATGCTAAGAAAAATGAAAACAACTGCCACGTAAAGGGGGGACTATTTACGTTTTTAGTGAATTATGTCACCATAACTCCTGGACTCCCAAAAGAATGGGAATATTAAAATTTGTTTGCGGCCTGTGTACTTATTTTATCCCAGTGAACCTCCACTCCCTTAGACTATCCACACAATACTCAGTGTCAGTACAGGATGCCAATTACTCCAGCCACACTTATTTCATAAAGCCAATTTTGACTATCACTGTCATTTGTATAAACCAGAAAAATCGTTACTTGAATTCAAAATCATTCTAATTTATTTGCTTATAGATGCCTTACAAATAGAACAGGATGGTTAGACATGCCATACGATTCTCTACATCCAAAGACATATCATATTATAAAGTTCTATCAGCCAATTGCCTCTTCAATTGTTCCCCATCACAGCAACGCACTAGTGGGAAACATGACCCTTCGGAAGCCAGAGTGGGACTCTTCTTAGTACTCCATTGTCATTTCAGACTTCTTGTCTCCATTACTTCCCACCCCTGCAGACAGGTCCAGGCTGATCTTAATCTTCGTGGAGAGAGAGGTCCTACCACTTGCCTTTGTTAGCTAGCTCAGAAACCCTAACCCCAAGTTGGATGTTTGTTCTTTCTTTCCTCCTACCCTGCTAACCAGGTTAAATGTTCCTGTACATGCTTTATGTTCATTATAATATACATGATGTTTAATATTTCTCCACCGTCCTTGGCTTTTAACATCAAATATACCGTCTTCTTAAGTTTTTGTTGGAATTTCTGTACCTACACTGGGTCAACATGGAGGAAATGTATTTAATGTATTTAATGCTCTCAGACAATCAACAAAAATGTAGTTTCTATTTCATCTCTGTTGTATGAGTCCCCTCATTCCTGGTGGCATCCCATCAAAATCAAACTGGGGACTCATCCTCTTAATATATTTCTTTCCATATAACCCCAGCACTATGGGTCTTTCCCCATAATGCTACCCCCCCTGAAGGTGTATGTACAGCTTATTTTTACTAGCATCCCCTATCTGTCTAATCTTTAATGACTTTCTAAGTCTCTTCTCAAGCCTAATTTGGTTTCTTTCATGAAAATATAAGTCAGATTATGTGTTTACCTGAACTGACCATCATCAGTTGAGGAAAACAGGTAAAGTAGTACTCAGGGACATAAACTCTATTACTGTCGCCCAACACTGATTTTTTTAAAAAGATTTTATTTATTTATTTGACAGACAGGGATCACAAGTAGGCAGAGAGGCAGGCAGAGAGAGAGAGGAGGAAGCAGGCTCTCCGCTCAGCAGAGAGCCCGATGCAGGGCTCGATCCCAGGACTCTGGGATCGTGACCTGAGCCGAAGGCAGAGGCTTTAACCCACTGAGCCACCCAGGCGCGACCCCCCACACTGATTTTTAAATTTTTGCTTATCTCAATTATATTTATTTCTATCATTCACTTTATCTCTTTTATCTACGTCTGTAATTCTGGGTAGGCACACACATATACACACACACACGCATGTGCTGATGATAGATAAACAGATTAAGAATCAAATACTAACACCTCATCCATCATATGCCTTTATAAGTGGATTTAGTATTTGAATTCAATAAATACATTTCATACATTAGTCATAAAAGTGACTAACTGGCCAGTAATAGCATACTAGCGGTATTTTTTTTTTAAGTCCTACCCGCGGCCCCTATATTGAACATCATCATTTAGCTTCTCTCTATGGTTTTTCCATCTAGTCCCAGTGCATAAGCTAACCCCTAAGAAATACAATATGGGAAGATCACAGCTTTCCCCAAAGTGCAAGGGCATAACTCACTGCTCTCTTACTTCATTCTTTCCAGAATGTCACCAGAAAGATATCTTATTTGCTACATTGAAACTTCATGATGCAAAATCAACTCTCTTAAAAAAGGTTTTACCACAGTATTTGGAAGCTTCTGAGAATTAGTCAACACACCAAAAAGAGACACACATACTGTCCTAAAGCAGACGTAAGGCTGTTACAAGAGTATACTGCATATTTCTGCTATTTTCAAGTATATTTACTTATTGACACAGCACGCACAGCTCACTTCCCTCCTTCCACGGATTGCTGGTAAGTAGATCAGGAAATGCATCTGAATCAAGGTGACTGGTTCATTACAACTATAAAATGCTTCCAAAGTGTGTATGTGTGTAAAAGCGTCATACACATCACACAGTCAGCCACTTGCCTTATGATAAATATATGGTAGCCGCATAAGTGTATTAGAAAATGAGGATAACCGTCTGAAATTTATAAATATTCAGACCTTTACTGAAAGCAGCTTGTATGTGAAATTTAAATGACATATAATACACCAGAAAAAAGGCTCTATTCCAAAGTTCTACAAAAAGGAACTGTATTTACAGATGACATGAACTAATCAAATACATCTAGCATCGTCTGGAAAACTTAATGGCATGCCATAACTTAATATCACAGGAAATATGCATAACAGAACCCATAATTATTTTTCTAATAATCAGGCCAAAAGCAAAGAAGTAAATGGAGCAATATAAAAATGAAAACAGAAAAAGACAAAGGCGAGTACCACAAAAAAACGCTTATAACTCAGAAGGCTTGAGAAACCAGTTAAACCCCTGAAGCTTTTGGGTTTTTTTTGTTTTGTATTTTTGTGTTTTGTTTTTATCACATGCTCATCCTCTCTGTCCCTAAACACTAAAATGCCCTCAAGATTCTGCAGATAGCTCAGAGCGTGGCTATTCCTCCAGAAATCCCTTCCGCGGAAACAGGTTAATGGAAGGTACAGATGTGTCCAGAAGACAGGCAATTTCTCCATCAGGGAAACGGCTGAAAGGAAAGCAATAGCCCCTCTTTCCCTCAGCATCTTCTAGGTGGTCACTGTTAATTCTCCTCCGAGTCCTGCCTTAGGTATTCAGGACAGCTGCAAAGTAAAATGCTGTGCCCAGAGCAAAGCTCACATACCATGCAGGTTCTCTGTTCCCTCATCAACACCAAACTGCTCCTCCGGGGAGGTTTCCAAAATGCAAATGCAGTTTGGCCTTCTCAGATGGATTTGATTTCAATCAAAATTAGTGCCAAACAAACATCTTTGATATGCAAAATGTCTGCATGTCTACACTAGCAAATAAGAAAGAATTATCCACCAATCAGCACCAAGTTTTCTTCCAAGAGGTTAAAGGAAGAAACTAGTGTATCTGTAAATGTTAAAATACCTGTTGTAAAGATGAAGAAACTGAGAGACAATAATAAAGGGAATCAAATTATCAAAAGAACTACCATAAAACCTTGGGAAAAGTTAATATTTCATAGTCTTTAATAAAGCAAGGCTATTATCATTTCATATGGAAATATTTTGAAAGTTTATAGCTAGTGCATGTTAAAAGCACATTTCATCAATAAATTTTCACATGCTGAACATATTAGCATATAATTTTAAAGAGGAATTTTAAAATATCAAACAGAATGAAGTACTAAGCTAAGGTGCCTTGCTTTTACGTATTTTCAACCATATTACATATTACAATTAATCCACTGAGCTCCTAACAATACATTCTGCACTAAATGTAATTTGGTGCACAGATGAGTAACTTTTAAACACAGTTTAAGGTTTATATAAGGATGCACAATTAAGGGAGTACGATCAGGTGACCAAAGTCCTGTTGGCCGGAGAGTGGAATAAGTATGCGTTCTCAATCTGGTTGTGGCCCATTTGAACCAATGGGTCTGCCTAGTTCTTGCCACAAGCACACTGCTAACTATTTTTAAGTTAGAAATAATTGGCTTACAGGACTCAGTAATGCATATGTGGAGATGCACTTGTGTGGAGAGGAAATGGAGGAAGTTCTCTGACAATGCTTGTTTTCCATTTTAATTATTCTCCAAAGTTTGTTTTGTTTTGTTTTGTTTTGGGGTTGTTTTTTTTTTTTGGTTTTTTGTTTTTTAATATCAGCAGAAGTGAATGCCAAGAAGGAAGTTTTAAGTCAAAGCTTCACTGGCCCAGGTGGTGGTGTTATGCCATTATCAGGCCTTTGTAACCTGCATGAGCTCTAACAGGTGCAATGAGAGGGAGGCCCATGTTACCTGCTCCTAAGTGAACTAGGTTCTTGATAGCACCTACAGAGGATGGAAACATGTGGATGTCCGGAAATATTCTAGGACCTTCTTATTAGAGGAAATCACAAGTAAAATGTAAAAGCAAAATTCAAATTCCAGCTCAACAACTAATTCTATGCTGGGATCACCAAAATAAAATGAAAAAGAAATGCTCTGTTTTAAAACCTCTCAAGAAAATGCTGGTGGCAACGGTTTGATTAGTGATGTATCTGTATATGCCGCCCAATAACTAGAAACAGTAATCCAGCTAGCAAAGAAAAAAATATCCCCGCCGGGGCCAGGAAAAATGACCATCCATAGACAACAGAAGGGGCGAACTCCAAGCAGTCTCTCATTTTCATGTTTTTGTAGCCTTCCATGTCAGCCAGTGCCTGGACCCAGATGACATACAGCACCACCACCAGGGAAAACAGGATGCCTGAGAAGGACAAAACAAAAGACCTTTAGTCTTTCTGAAGATGTTTTCCCGAGAACGCTAACCAATCATTTGCTTGATGATATGTCTCTAAAAATACCATTCTAGCCAAATCACCTACTTTGTACTATACCCTTTAGCATGTGTTTTATATGCACCCTGACTATCTTTAATTTTCAAAGCATTAAGATGAGAGTTATGACAATATAAGTACAACGGCAACAGCTGACATGCATTTATTAAGTACTTACTGTATGCCAGGCGCTGTATTAGTTGCTTATGACCATAAGAGTCAAAGATCCTGCCTAGCGGAATTTCTCCTAACATTTCCCTTCTGTACTATATGTCTGGTTTGGGGTGAGCACTGTAATACATTATTTATTTCGAGACGTACAATGAGTTGATGAAATAGGTACTATTGACCCTCGGTCTTAAGTATGTGCCAACACAACTAGTAATTTTCAAAGCTGATTCTCAGCTCAGGTCTTTCCAACTATTATTATATTATTATACCATAGTGAACTAGAGCTGCAGGTAATTTTGTCAATGAAAACAGAAGCCAAAGTAAGTATCAGACAAGAACAGAGATGAAAGCCCTGAACTCCTATAAAAGAATAGACGTGATTCTTTTTAACTGAAATATAGATGCTGAAGACTGTATAGCATAAAGGCAACATTGCCTGGAAAGAATGAGGAAAAAATTAACGAAAAAATTCTGTGGAATGTAAAACTATACATAGGTTTAAGAGCAAGAGCCTTATTAGGCAAGAGAAAGGAACGGAAGAAGAAGGGAGGCATGCAGGGAGGAGGCAAGATGACAGAAGAGCTTCATGAATGCTAAAATTTGAGAATACTGCAAACATATATTTTCCCACATGGCTGTCCCTGAAATAACAGAAGGGAGGAGCACTACTGTGCTGAGCTGCAAACCCAGGCTCAGCTGATACACTGGTGAGTGAGTGACAGGTCCCACACACAAACCACGCAGCCTGAGGGATTCAAATTTGTTGCTGAGCAAAATATACTTGAGGTCATTTGCTAGCTGTCCAAAAGTTCAATCCAAAAGAGTCAAGGACCTATTATAGTCTTTGAATTAATGAATGAAACCATCAGGCATAAAATCTCCATATTCTAATTGTGAGTCAGTCTGAAAGGTAAACATAACCCTGTGACTGGGAGCAGAGATGAAGGCATATTGGCAGGACAGAGTAGCTTTTAAGAGCCTAGCTATTAATCACCCTTCTCCAGTTAACTGTGCTCCTCCAGTATTTAGGATGTCCTCTCTCACTTGGGCCATCCATTGCGTAAAGAATCCTGAGAAGTCCACACAAAAGAAGAAGGGCTCATAAACATGCCTAGGTGAGTCTTGAACTTTCTCATAATGGGGATACAAACCACAGAGCAATGGGGAATCAACATAGATGCTTCGCTAATAAGAAACATCCTTCACACTGTGGTCTGTAATGTAAATGCAAATACTGGAGCACAGAGGGGTGAAATTTAGCCACTGAACAACAGCTCTGTCAGAGAGAAATAGTAAAGTCATAGCCGGCGAGCAAACTCCCTGCAAAAGCCGTACCTCAGATGCTGACAACAATATGGCAAGGCCATGTGTTGTCGAGCAACTCTGTGCATTCCAATACATTTTTCTACAAATATATAGACACTGCTCTCCCCTAATGTAAAGGTTTGGCTTAGTTATTTGCATACTACTTGCCTTATGCAAACAGACTGCAAACCTTTGTTATTATTTGTTGATATGTTTCTTAGCTCTCTTGTATCATGTGAGTCTCATGTGCTTTCAGATAGTTTTACAAAAACAGAAAATTGCCTTTGTGAAGAACCAGTAGCCTAATGCATATTTTCTTTCAAAAGTTGCAAAACCCCTTACTGAATTTAGAGTATTTAAAAAAAAATGTATTGCAAGTAACCACGTAGATGATTCTTAATAAGGAAAAATTAACTTACATTTTAAAATTGATGTTATTTGAAGAGCATTTACATCCTGAAATCAATGAAAATAGGTGTTTCTATCACTACAATCTTTAACTTGTTCACTAATTGAAGATACTGTCATTTAATTCATATTATGTCCATTTATAATTACATCTTCCCATGGTGTAAAAGAGTGTTTCCCTACCTATTAAATGGCCAGTGTTTTATACCAGTGTGTGTATGTGTGCATGTGCACACTCAAATGCAGAGGGACAAACAGAAAGTGAATGGACTAACAGACAATGGAAAGTATTTACAACAAGGCCAATGGTTTATTTAGCTGACATGGTAGCAAGAATTTATGATGAGGGGTTTATGTAATGCATCCGGCCAACAGAAGAGTCAGGAGACTATTACATAGGGGTAGACTGATCAAACCAATAAATATATTGAGGTTAATTGGAATCATGTTCTTCTTCACTGCCTGAAAAGAGAGTTACAAATTTGAAAAGGGGGAAAGCTAGAATAAAGTCTATGATGTTGTTTGGAATTAAATGTATCAGGGTGAGTTTATGGTCTAGATAGATAGATAGACAGATATAGAAGTAAATGTATGTGTGTGTTAAGATACATCCATGTGTATATACCTACATATATTTCCTGGCTCTATGTCCTGGGAGGATCTGACAGCCATAACACCACCGTAGCATGGAGCACACCAAATGTCTAGATCTTGGCTTCTAAATATCAGGAACCAGGCATCTCAAAGAACTAGGTGAATCCAGGTTGGGACAGAAAGTACAAGATAAGTCTGGAATGTCAGATGTGATCTTGGAATGATGGGAGTGTTTCAGAAGCTAGCTTTAGAGGCTTCCTCTGGCCAGTTCTGAGGCAATCAGACTATCCAACCAATAATGATAATGGCACATGATACCTCACTGAATAAAAGAGAAATCCATGAGGCCACAGTGATAGAAATACCTGAATGAATACATTAGATAGGGAGAAGGGAAAGCTTTTCCTTAGAGAATGCTAACTTATAAATGTAGAAGGAATAGCTCAATTAGAAATCACCATTTGACAATCATTTAAGTAATAATTCAGGCAAGAAACAAAAATGGATGCTAAAACTAGTAAATGAAATTTAGATGAGAAATAAATATTTACAGAGGCTCAAAGTCTCTTCCTACAAAATACTTATCAATTATAAAGAGGAAAACAGTAATTTCATACTGAAGAAACCTGGCAAATATCACCTTACTCAAATGATCAGAGTGAACATCACCAGTGGCATGGCATATTGATGTCACTAACCACCTTGTAAGATACGTTGAGAATAACACAGCATCACTGCTACGATACAGCCAAAAATGCAAAGCCTAAATCCAATCATAAGGAAACATCAGACACACAAATCCAGGAACATTCTAGAAAATCATGGGCGTACTCTTGTAGAGTCAAGGTCATGAAGGTCTAAGTAGGACTTATTCTGGTCTGATGGAGATGACATAACTACTAAATGCAAAGCACGTTCTAGGACTAGAGCCTTTTGCTATAAAACACATTGAGATAGTGAAACATGAATGGAGTCTCTGGGTGAAGGGATTTTCAACTCCTATGTAAATCTGAAAATATTTCAAAACAAAAGACAAAATGAATGAATAAAAAAAAAAGCATGGTGGCAATCTGTGGTTGTGAGTGTTAGAAAGGGCATATGATGGCGGGAATGGGAGGAGAGTACATGTGTTTGTACACCCAGAAAGACACATCTTCTTTTGGTGAGCTATTGTGACAATTAATGAACAGTAATACTGCTGATTTGGTTCACCTACCAAGTGGAGAGTCTTATCTGGGGGAACACTAATGGAAAAATACTGCGTTAAAATCTTATTTATTATCCTTTGATATCTTAAAGGACTCTCCTTCATGAAAACATAAGTAATAATTGTCCTTGAGTAACAAGTGAGCTACATGTCAAACCCACTTGTCTCTGTGATTTTAGCAGGAATAGAAATATTGCTAATATTTAGGTAACAATTCATTTTTAAATTGTCATATTTAAATTTAGTTATATGTTGAAAGCATAATTTATTTCCAATTAAATTTAAAAACACCTAATTGTTTGAAGACCAAAAAAAAAATGCAGTAAACAGCTCACTGGAGGCATAATCAAAGTAAGGCACCAAAATCCCAAGAAGATCTGTAATAAAACCATGGACAAATAATTAAGTTACAAGAAGAATGTGTTGGTTCTCTTACTAACATGCAGTGTGGGGAAGAGCCACTCACGATTTTACAACTCTTACAAAGTTGAAAACTTTTCCTTCTAAATATCATGAATTCAATCTGGAAAGCATTTTCTCTGAAACAAAGGTCACAAAGTCACAGTGGGTCAATAGGAACACAATTGTTGATGACAAACAATATGGAAATGTTCACAATGTAGGAAAAAATACAAAAGAATTTCACCAACACCAAGTCACAGACTGAAAATAAAACTGCATGTCCTCAATATTTCATGGAAACAAGTATGGAAAAATAAAGATTTTGTATACTACATTGTAAAAACCAGATTTAAAAACACATTCCTAGAGAAAAGTTAGCCACAGAAATGGAAACTCTTCAAAAAGACAGGCAAATGTCAAACCCCTATATTCTTGCCTAGAAATACATATACCTGTATTAAAAAACAAAAGCCTTTTGGAGTTGCTGAAAAACAATAAACTTGATCTTTAACTGCTTAGATATAACAGCCTTTGAAATGTGTCTTAGTAACTTCAATCATGAGCAGCTATTGGGTACTTGGGAAAGAATCATAAATTCAAGATGATTCCACTGGCCTCTTTTAGTCATGCTTGCACATAAATTCAGTGGCAACTCATTTCAGCTTTCTATAGGCAGGAAAGGCCAAAGAATTCCATGGCCAAAAAAATTGCATTATGAAGAAAATTAAAGTGAACAGTAAATTAGAATCAGAAAAATAGTGCGTATTCTCTAACAGGAGGCCGCATGTACTTTAAAGACAGGACAATATTCAGCAAGAGCATCTAGAAAAACAGAAGTAGAAAAGTCAGCTTCATAAAATTTTAGAGATGATAGCATCAGCTTACTCTTGTCTATTTTCAGAGGATGAAATGAGGTCTATAGTCACAAGGTCAAAGTAGCCTGTGGCATAACTCAAACAGACACCCTAATAGCAGGTAGAACACAGTAGGATGAAGACACAGACACCCTACAGTGGGGGAAGTTTCCAAGGAGGTGGTGAGCAATGAGGGTACTTTTCCAGGTGGGGCTCCCGGGAAGGTACAGAGCGGGTTCATGCTAACTATAGAAATGAAGAAAAAAATCTGGAGTGTGGGTAAGCATACAAAAGATAGCAGTGTTAATGGAATGGTGAACCTGGATCTGACATGTCCAGGAGAAAGAACAAAAAGGAAACTTGATAAGCTATGGATTTACTATCATTCTCCAAAAGGAAACATAGCAATTTATCAAGAAATACATAATGAATGCCTTCTCAGATCTGCAGAGGAGCACCAAGCAGCATAAATGACCACGTCCCCACAAGAGGCTTTTGCAGAAGATCGCTAAATGGTCTTCATATCAACATTTCTGAAATTGGTCCATACTAATAGTTGAAGGTATTATATTAAGCCCCAATAGTTTGAAGGTTGTTCTGATGGGTTAAAAACCATCCCAGGTTCATTGTTTCTCTTTCTCACTTTTTTTTTTTAACTGAGGTGTAATTTACATAGAGCAAAATGTACAAGTTTTAAGTGTATGGTTTGATGAATTTTGATAAATGCAGACATCAGTGTACCCACAATCCATTAAAAATAGAACACATCCATCACTGTCACTCCAGGGAGGTTCTTCAGGCCTCCTCACACCCCTTCCCCAAAGCACCTGCCACTATAGCAGAGCTTTGCTTTTAGAACTTTGTAGAAATGAAATCATGACAGTGTGCAGCCTTTTGTCTCTAGCTGTTCACACTCACCATGATGGCAGAGAATCCACCCAGGCCGTGCATGTCTTAGTTGTTCCCTCCTTTCTACAGCTGAGCACTATTCCCATTGTATGAACAGACCATGGTTTGTTCATCCATTTATCTCCTGATGATCATTTGGGTTCTTTCTAGGTTTGGGCTATAATAAATTAAGCCACTACGAGTAATCTGGTCCATGATGTTCTAACTCAAACACAGAGTCCTGAAATGACATATACAATTCCTTAGACAAATGGTTTTAAAAAAAGAAATGGGCAAAGGACCTGTTTATGAAACAAGATCTTATGCCATATACAACGATGCTGTGCTTACAGATGCTATGGCAGTTACCTGCAGCGCACCTGCTTTGACTTTCCCCCACACCCCTTAAGAATACAGTCTTCTCTTCCTCAAGCATCAGTTTTGTCAACAAAAATTTGACAGCTGTTCAATAGTGCTCACTGTGCAATTAAACTCTCCTAGGACTTGGAGCACAGGGATGACTTTTTTAAGTCACAGTTTTTTGTTTTTGTTTTTTACTGCATTTATGTATAATGCAGTAAAAATGTCACATTTTGAAATATACAAAATATGACATATAAATGAATGTTATGAGGTTTCATTATCAAATGAACCCCTGCAAACTGTTCCCCAAATTAGGAACCAGAATGCTACCCTACATCTTTGTTTTCTGGGACTTCTTTGGAAAGACAGTTGCCCCTCAGGTATCTAGAGATCATCTCTAGCCTTTAATTTAGAGGATATAGAAGCACAACCAAGGAGAAAGAGTTAGACCCTTTCTGAGAATGGGCAAGGGTTTAACCTCTTGGTTAGTGCTCCTTCATGATACGGATGACACTGGAGTCCATAAGTGATATGTGTTTGGGATCCAAATTCATAAAAGACTTTGGATAATGTCTCAAATGACCTTATGTATAGGGTCATTACATTTATGTATGTGCTTTAAAAACATAGAGTATTAACTTTTTAAAATGTAAACACTTAGTGCCACAGTATTTTCAAACCTTTTTAACATGTGTTAACTTTTAATACTTAAAAATAATTTTTTACTTAATTTTAATTTTAATTTTTATTTAATTTTTTAATTTTACTACTTAAAAATAATTTTAATAACTTAAAAATTGCAGTGTTTGAGACCTTTTTCAACTTTTTAGAAATCCTATGTGTCAGGCTCAAGGAGTAAACATGGCCATTAGTGTAGGCTATTCTCACAGATCCATTCCAGAATCTAAAATGCACACTTTTTTGTCTAAACATTACATGATCGGGAAAGGAAAATTTGCCAGTTCTGTATCTTCTCAAGAGTAAGAAATGACATTGCATTGTAACATACTTTCAAAGTAGTTATGTATCTGTTAGTTCATTCACTAAAAAGTTCGCTTTTCCAGAAAATGCACTAGAAGTTCTTAAAAAATAATTTAAATTGTACTTTTGTAATAGTCCTTCTTTACATTAACATGCTATTCCTTTCTCTTTAATTAAATTATGCTCATTTTACATATCATACTTCAGAAATTTTAAAACTACCAATGCATAATGGTCAACCATAAACAATTTCCACTCTTCATTTTCTCAGACTCACTTTCTGCTGATTTTTCTCTAACTTCCTGAGATAGCCTGAATATATATATTCCTGAAATTATATATATATATATATGAAATTATATAATTTCATGCCTGTATATTTTCATTACATCTATCTGATTTCCAAATATTCATAACTACCTACACTTTACCACACTATTGTCCGAATATATTAACTGCCCCTTCCCTTTTATTTTCTGGCCTCGTGTTTTTATTTAGTCCACCAAACTTATATAATGTCTATTGGATTTCTCAGATATTTATTACTTTCTTAGATTGGCGCTTTCATTGTAGGCATTAAACATCCTGACTATCCAATACTCTGTACTCTCTTGGAAAACAGTTATTGATAGAGAATGATCATGAGGGTTTATCCATCTGTACAAGTCATTAGGGACTGCATCTGGAAAGCAGATTTTCATTTAACTCCAAAGACGTGTTTACTCACAAGAGATGAGTTTCATGAAGGAGGAAGTGGTTGAAGGGCACAAGCCTGGCTTCTGACTGCCCTGGTTTAAATCTTACCTCAAAGGTGTACAAGCTGGGAAGATTTACACTTGACTAACTGAGTAACCTTGAACAAGCTCTGTACTTCTCTATGTCTCAGCGTCTTTGTTGGTAAAATAGAGATCACGCAGGTGTCTACTGCAGAGAGTAGTCATAAGGAATTAATGGACATAACGCACTTAGCAAGGTGCCTGGAACAGGCCAAGCACATAATAAGCATTGGCTAGTTATGTTATTATCATTATTTTTATTGAGCTTTGGCATGAACTCCTGCTAATGCCTAGCAAATATTATTCTCTGAAATCTTTTAAAGCATCAGAGCTTCTCATATGACTGGGCTATTTCAGGACTAGTCAAGAGGCAAGGGGATAAACTGCCCCAGTGCCTTCCAGTTCTGAGATTTCATGAGAAGTGAGGGAGGTTGTCTGCCCATGTCTTACTAGAATCTTCCACCAGGTGGCACCAGTCACCCCACAGGCCCATCGCTGAACATTTCAGAAAGGGTAACAGGTGAATCCAGACTTGTGCTCACGTATGTATTAAGGAGCATTTTCTGTCTTAAGTTTCCAGTGAGAAAACTTCCTGTCCTTCCCCAACAACCGTTTAGTTACAGGAAGTAAAAATTATTTCTAGAACATACTTAGTATATGTTAATCTGGTCATTCAGGGGAGTCTATTACTAATGTGTTTCTTTTTTGTATAAGTCATATAATGGGTGGGGGGAAAGGCCTCAGAAAATTTTCAGTTAAAAAATCAATATGCCTTATTCATTTGCTACTAGTTATTTCTGAGCAAAGTGACTATTTGGGGGGAGGGTATGGAATAAAGCAGAATATTTGCAAAGAAATTAAATCTTTCCCAGAACTAAATTAATGGTAGATGTTAGCGATACACATACTTTGAAAAAGAAGAGTGAAGCAGATGGAAATTCATTCTGCCTTTCCACCATACCAAAACCTAACCCCAAACTAAACATGCCATTTATAAAGTGGAAAGAATCTCATTACCCTACACATCTGAAAACTCCCTTTCAGTGCGGAGGTTAATTACATCCCATAATAAAATATCATGTGAGTAAAAGCATTCATTTGCCAAGCCTACAGCTCTGGTTCTCAGAAGAACCACACAGATACATTTTTAAAAGGGGGTGGGGGCCATTTATTCACATTTGCGGTTCAAGGTTTTCCAGAAAGTCCCACTAAAGCTATTACTGAGGTGATCTCTCATACCCCAGATTCATCTGGGCAGGGGCTGGACCATCACCCAGAATGTTTCCAATGAGGACACATATGCACACCAAGCCCAGGTAGGGGTGGAGATTCAGGAGCACAACAGCTCTCTCCAGAGAGACCACTCTGTGTCTCTACTTTATATTCCTCATCCCTTCCCCAGGCTCCACCTGGCTGGGGTGTTGGAGGCTCACAGGACTGGGTCTCACTCACCCCTTCTGAATTCTTCCTCTGGGGACCTGCCTCTTCACTGGAGCATCGTACATCTATCATACTGGTGCCCCATTCAAAACTGAGTGGGGACAAGTCTGATCCTAACAGCCTGTTATGCACATTCCAACTAAAAGGCAATGTGGGGGGAAATACTTCAAAGAACTGAGAAAGAATAATTATAGGCTTTAAGACATTTTTGTAAATAAAAATTCTTCAGAGCTCTTTCCTCTTTAATATTGACCAACGTTGACTCATTCTAGCATTTGACATTTCTATTAAATGACATATTGAAGACATTGAAATTCCATATCAAAATTTGAAGAGAGGGCTTCCCACATTATTATAGCATCAATATCCAAAATAATACTTGACTGAACTAATTCCCAAATATGACAACTGAAGGCACAAAGCCAGGGCATGAAGCAAGTGCTTTTAGAAACATAAGGGTGACTGGCTCTTCCGGAACTACTCAGAAAGCAGATGTAGTATAGGAGCTTTGGACTGACCAAAAGAGAAATCCAATTCGTGTTTCATAAAAATTGAAGACAGGAATTCTGCTACAACGAGCACATCTGCTAATGTATCAGTAACCTACAGTTCTCATGAGTCACCCTTTTGTTTCCATGCGTACATCTGATGGAACAGACTTATGAATAAAATGGGAAGTCCTAGACTTTGGTCAAATATTCTGTTCCCCACTAGGAGGTCATGCTTGTTATTTTCTCCTTCTGATGCACTAAGACAGACAGAGAAGCTTTAGAAAAGTCATTCTGGCAAGCATTCACTGGCCTTCCGGGCCTGTTCCACTAACACAGAGGCCCCTTTGCTTGTCCAGGGTAAGCGGCTGTTTATAGCCTGGACCTCTCGTGATGTAGACATGGAGACAGCAGGTGCAAGCAGGGAGATGCGTGTGCCTGCAAGTTTAGAAGCCTGCATCTGGGCTGTCAGCAATTCCTCCCTAATCCCTTTCTGCTCCTGGTCTTCTGTTTCCTCCACATATTCTTCTCTTGCTCTGCTTTATCTGGAGGAAGACGTGAAGAGCAAGTTATGACACTGAGTGCTTCCTGGAAGCCACATGGTCATTCTCAGCCCCCCAAAAAAGGAACATCTGAAATATGTCCCTTGGCTTCCATGACCTATTTTTTTTCCTAGAATTAAGGCAAAAAAAAACCTTGTAGTTTGCATCCATTCCATCTATCTTATTTCCTATAGAAATAAATGCGGTTTACTGATGAGCCACTACAAATTCTATTGATCTTTTGAGAGAAAAAGGAAAACAAACCACAAGTCCAGTTTAATTCTGATTGAGTAGTTTGTAAATTTTGTACTCAGAATTTTATATTCTCTTTATGTCCACTCACCTTTCCTATGCTACTTTTTTACGAGGGTTCACATCACTATGCTTTTAGAAAGCACTGTCCTCCCGATCCAAAGGAAACAGATATGAGCTGTGGAAGGATGTGTGCCCAGCGGTTTGTCCCACATGGCAGAGGAGTTACAAAAATTCATCCCAACTCACTCAGCTGGTATCCCGTGGTGACCAGTAACGGCTTGAGCAGCAGCTGTCTGGGCAAGAACCACCATCTGTGGTCACAGAATGGGGCAGGAGTCAAACCACTACTTTTCCTCTAAAGGACTAATTGTTCCAAAGGACCAATTACATGCAGCGGTACCCTTTGCTTCCATTAATACCTCCTGGGTCTAGAATAAAGGCTGCTGTATTCCTCTAGCTTACAAGATGTCCATGTAGTCTCACCAACGTGAGGTCCCACAAGGGATTTAGACATGATCCAGAAGCTTTTCGGGCACCTCTACCCTGGAGGGACTCTGTCTGGCTCTACATTCAGCAGAAAAATGTAATCGCACTTTGTCACTCAGGAAAAGGTGATTTCAATTACAAAAGAAAAATCTTTGTACCCTAATATGTTGGTAAAATACTCATTTCAAGTTTTTATGGCTTATTATCCAGTGATGTCAGTATCCCAGAACTTCCAGATCACATCTTAAAAGTTTTATAATGCTATGCCTACCCATTCTAACCTCTTCTGCGTCTTTCCTATCACCTCCAGTATCACAGGGTTAGGAGAAGACAAGCGTGAACCCCTTCGGTTCTGACAGTTCTCTGGGACTCCACGTGAAAACAAATTTCAGCACTTTGTTTAGGCTTTGTAGAGTGTGGGATGAGACTCACTGAAACAGGCTCAGCATTATAACATTCTGACAATTACCATGTGCTTGTTCCAGAACTGAACCTCCGTGGGGACCCATGGCCTAGCCTGCCTGAAGAGGAATTTGTCCAGCTGCAAGGAGTGGCAACATATGCCCTCCGAGATTTGCTCTGAGCCTTTTGACAGAGCAAGGAATATGATGGACCCCGCCCCTTACTCACACAGACAACTGTGACATCAGGATGACTCAGCCACGCATGGAATGCCCAAAACCAGTCTTCCTGCTAATGCCAAAGAGTCTTTATGCATGCACACACCCAGTATTGGCCATTCGGAATTTGGCTATTTTCCGTTCTAAAGCCATCTGTCCAAATAAAGAGAGAGTGTGCAGTCTTGTTTGTGGCACTGATAAAGCTGCCACAGCAACACAAGGCCCAAGCTGCACCTGTTCTCAACTGCCCAGCAGAGCACAGAGCATTGGCACAGGGCAGCACCGGAGACTGGGGCAGGGAATGACAAGGTAAGCCGTGGGAACAAAGAGACTCTAGAATAGCAGGCACATAGAATAAGATCTCTTCTTTTTGAAAATATAAAATCTAGCCAAAGAAAGCATTATAAATTTAATTCAGTTTAACTCAGTAGATGACTGTATGCATGGTTCCATACTAAAAGTGGCATATAAAAACTTGGCTGGCCGAAAAACCTAGTGTTTGTTACATATCTGCCAAGTGTTCATATAGCACATGTAAGTTTCCA